>VZSF01005034.1:250873-294794 GCA_013398295.1 Chionis minor
CCTCCCGGTTTGGCGTCTCTTAGCGTCTCTTCCCCTCTCCCCCCATTCCTTCCCCGCAATGAGTTTTTCTAAAGTGGCTCCTGGGGGGTTTTACGGCCGTGGGGTGGGGATGTGTGTGGGGATTTTTACTGCTGCTAAGATGACACACTGCGCTTGCGTGATTACTGTTGCTTTCGTTCCCTGATGTTAAGGGTTCTCCGATTGAGAATGGTCTGTCAACGTCAGTGGCTTCTTAGAGACGGGACTGAAGAACTGTAGGCCGGAGGTGGGGTAAGAAAGCTGCTGTTGTTGGCACGCTCATTTACTTGCCCGTCTGTTTTAGGCATGGCCAGCGCGTATCTGCTTAGAGGGCTCTTTTTCCCTGCTCGTGGGCTGTTTAGAACAGGCTGTACTGTGATGAATTCACAGGAATTCAGCTGTTTTTACAGTGGGATAAAACTGGCCATATTGACAGGATGCTTCTGCTTGCGTTTTGTCCGCTGTGGGTTATAAGATACACGTTCATCATTATTCAGTTTTCTTAGGACCTTCATTTTTGAGGAATCAAATGGTAATTGGGAGTCTTTGTTGGCAGTGGTTGTATAGAATCAATATTCTCAGGTATTTTGAGCTACTTCTTTTCAAGACGGGAGCTAAATTAAAGACCTGGGGAGCTTTAGCAGCATATAGGGAAACTTTCATAGGTCACTTTCATTCTCTTCCTGCTCCTTGGATAAGAAAATAGCTAATGTTTCCTGAGCTGTCATCCTAGTGATATTTGTGAGGATTCTGTTTATGTGGGTAGCGTATTGCATTTACAGTGTGTCTGTGCCGTAGCTACTCATTTTTCTGGGTGCTCCGAGTTGCTACGTACTTTGGGGAGACATATTTCCAAATATGTTTGTGCAAGTGGTTGGTGGTATAAAGACAGAACTGTGTAACTTGAATGATGTGGGTGACATGGATGCTGCTGAGATATCTTACACAGTAATCAACTTCTTTCTGAGGTGTGGGCATTTAACTTGTTTTTACTTATAACCTCTTCTGACAAAACCAGTGTTCTAGTTACACTTTTTTCATATATGTATTTCTCCCCCCATTTATAGGAATGCAGTAAAATATTTGTTATGTTAGGATCAGGGTACAGTGAGGGTTCGCTGAATTTGTTCCCTTTCACCTTCCCTCAGATTTGGCTCCCATGTATATAATAAATAGTTCAGAATTAAACAAGGGTGAGAGAATATCAAGTGTCTTGAGTTTTGTATTGTTAGCATATAATACAACGAAGAATGTCGTTCAAAAAATGAGCCAATAAATAGAATTCTAAGTTCATCTCACTGATGGCCTAGTCAAAATCAGTCCCCCTTCTCTGGACCAGCTACCATTCTACTTCCTCCTAAAAGACCCTCTAGGTGTTATGGTGGCTACTTTCCTAAGGGGCGCAATATAATTTGTTCAGACTCTTCTGTAAAATGGTCTTTGAAGAGACAAAAAAAAAAGATAGGTTGAAGGTAGGTCAATAGCTGGTCGATATTAGACCATGCTTCCTGTAGAAAATTGTAAGTTGGTCAGAATGAAACTTGATTTCATTTGGAAAGCTATAGCCTTAGGCATTGGTTGTGAGTTGGTATCTGCCCCTTTTGCAGAAGAGAAGTGGGTTGTCATCTAGTTGGGCATACTTATATGGACAGATTAAATGAACTAGTACTTAAATGGTTATATTAACACCTTCTGTATTATTGAATAATCTTTCGTAGTAAATGTGTTCTAAGTTTAGAAGGATTACTCAAGAAATAATTTTTCTTTTTTTTAATTTATTTTATTTGTAGTGACAGTTACTTGGTTAAGTAAGATCTCCTAAGGATAACATTCTCTAATTTCCAAAGATGGAAACTGTTGCAGGTAATCCAAAATTAGTATTTAATATATTCATTTTGCTATCTTTTAGCTAACAGACACAATCACCTGATGTTATTGATTGTTACTTATATTAATTTAATGTATGCAGAAAATAATTTGTGGAGGTCTATATTATTGTACTTCAGTTTGGGGGGGCTATGTTATTGTACTTCAGATTTGAAGAAAAATTTCTTTTACTGGATAACTTTTTGTTTCTTAGATAAAAACTAAAAAGGACATCTGTCAAGGAAGTCACTTGGTTTTCAACATTTTGAAAATATGCTTCCTATTTTAAGATAGTTTCAACTCTTTCCAGCTGAGCAACAGTGAGCATTTAGGACGACAAATGTCCCCATTTTGTACCATTTGTAATGAGGTTATCTGTTTCCATATCATACTTTTTTGCTTCCATAATCAGATTGCCACGTCAGCTATGCTTGGACCAAAATCTCTTATTTTGTGGGATAGGGAGGAGGAAGACATGTCTTTTTTTATGCTTTTCTGACCTGGCTCTGAAATAGTGACGCAGGCCTGGCGTGCTGTGGTATGTGTTAATTATTCTTTTAAACCCCGGGGATTGGATTCTAGAACACAATCTGTAATTCACACAGATACATATTAAGATGTAAAGAGGCAAATTCCCATCAAAGATTCACTTAAGTACCCGAGTTTTTGGGAGAGTTTGCTTCAGATTTTTCAGATCTGTAGAATGTGTTGTGTTCGCAAAAGCTTTAGTCCTTTGTGTTCAAAACTTGACGTTCAGCAGATCCTCTGGTTCTGCACAAGAGGGAGATCTGGGTGCATGAAACGTAGCTTTTTGCTAATGTACCTATTTCCACTTTCAGAAGACCTTTACTTGCTGAGATTCACGTTGCTTCTCACGTGCAAAGGCTTTCTATTAAAAATGTTCAAATGTTATGCTCACTTTGGAATTGGCTGGAGTACTCGTTTTCATTGTAACCCTTGCAGTTTTAATATCAGGGCAGATGCAATATGGTTTTCACTGCTTAACGTGCCTCTGCAGAAGAGAAAATAATTTCAAGTGTATCTCTGGGAGACACTGCTTTTGAGAAACTAGATTATTACTTTTTTTTCCCCCCACCACTATTAATCAACGCAGGCAATGATAGCGTTCCATATCTCTCATCAGAGATTACAATTTACGTTATACCTGCATATATATGACCTACTAATATCAGAAGTATATTGTTAAGCCTTGCTAAGTATTTTTACATGGCATATACAATATTAGATGCTGTAATCTTACCAGTGGGCCCGACAGGCTGTTTCTCTAGATTGCTTTTGGTTTGTGTTTAATTTTGATTGTTCTCAATCAACAAATCAAATAAAATATAAAAGTGGGATTAGCATGTTACTGTCATCTCTATTCTGCCTTCACCTTGCTTTTCTCTTCAGTGCTAGAGGAGGTACTGGTTTCCATTGAAAATGAGCTGCAAGCAGTGGAGATGCAGATTCAGGAGCTTGTGGATAAGCAGCAGGAGCTCATTGAAAAGAAGATGAGGGTAAAGAACCTGATAAAGCAGTCCTCAGGAGACCTGCAGGCAGGTGGAAGTAAAGACACTGAATCCTCAGCTGAAGAATGGAACAAAAAAGGTTTGCAGAGTCAAATTCAAATATTTTGGCATAGAAGTAAACTAATTCAGTAGCAGAAAAATGCATTCATACGGAGTATTGTTTGAATATTGTCCTATTTAATGTTGTACTTAACTCTCTGGACATTCCTGAATACTAATCTGAGTTCTTCTGGGCAGAATTAGCGCAAGAATGGCCTGGTATAGCTACTTTTATTCTTTTCTTGTTGCAAGGTCGCAACTTGATTTGATTTGCTGTAAGAATCCCAGAGTAAACCTGGATATATTGTAATACTTATATTCCTGTTTATTCATGTTCTAAAAACAATTACTCTGGATCTTTTCAGGATTTGATAATAACAACCTTGCACTCTCAGGGTTTCTTCGTGCCATCTTTGTTTCTTGCTTGAGTGGATGGGACATTGGTTGTGCCTACCTCGCCATCTTACTAAATTAACTGTTACATAGCCTTGCTGTCTTACCAAATTAATGCAAATTAGGTGGATACTGACTGCCAAAAGTAGCACAGAATACATTAGTATGGTAGAGTTAGTCCAATTGGCAACAGCCCCGTGGTGGTGTGAGGGCTGCTGTTCTTTTGCAAGTGCTGTCTTTCAAGTTAAACGTTAACTGAAGTCCTGGGTAAGTTGGTGAGTCTTGACCATGTTGTGCCTGGCCAAATACAATTCAGATATTTTTATTATTTTTTTTCTCCTCTTTTACTTCACTTGCAATTTCAAAATGCACTGTTAATTTCTGCCTCTATCTATTGTATGTATTCTCTTTTTTGGCTTTTTTTTTCTCTTTATATGAAATTAACTTTGTAGTCTAGTCCATATTTGTCTGTGGTAGAGAAAAGCATTATGCATATGTAAGAATACTAATACTTTATAATTGCACATTGATGCTATTGAACAAATGGATTTGGTTTGGGTGGCTTTATGCCTAATTCTCTCCTCCTGTGCTTTGAAAACTAACGTCTTTGCAGTCAGATGCTGTGTACACGTTGAACAAGAGCAGTAGGTAGGTTTGGTCCCAGTATAAAGCTTGCTGAAGTTAGTGGTAGGCTTTTCTTGGTTTCAGAGAGCGTTGGATCTTGGCTGTGCTCTCTGTAGCAATTAGGAAGCAATGTCACCTCAAGTCCCAGTGTTAATTCTTGCATTGCATGCGGTGTAGCCTGGAGTTCCCACAGTTTTTCTGCATTTTAATTTTAATACTATGAAAGTGGCTAATATGCTTCCTGACGCATCTGAAATTTAAGTTTTTACAGTACTGTCTCTTTAAATGATGCAGTCTTTAGCTCTTTATTGAAGAAAAGAAAAAACTATTGTAAGTGTACTAAGGTGATTATTTTGGGGAAGATTAAACTTCCCCTTCCCTCCCCCGCCTTTTTTTTTAAATAAATTACTATTATCTCTGGAATACATGGAAAAATGGTAGCCCTGCCTTCAGAGTACTATTTGTAATCACTGCATTTGTAGGAGGGAAGCATTTGGGAAACTTATTAGTGAGACTGTTGTAGGGCTCATTGTCTGGTGTTATTTATTTTCAGGGTGGGCTTCTCATTTCCATTTAATGATGGACTAATCAGTTAACTAGATCATTAGCACTTTGAAGTTCTTCATCTGCTTGTGAAGTTTTAACATTAGTTCACATTTATGTGCAGTGAGAGCCTTTTGTGTGGAGGTGGATTGTGTTTGCATTTCATAGGGTTTTCAAAGGTCCACCTTAGAAATTAGTTTATACAGACTCAGGTTGTGTGTAGGTTTTTGTGTGCCACTTTTAGGTTTCCCAGATCTCAAATTGTATTGCTGCCAGATTTAGTTACTGTACATGTAAATTGCCCTTCCTTCTTATATTTGAACAAACATGGTTATGAAACGTGTTTGGTTTTTTTCCTTTAACAGATTTTCCATGGTATGAGAAGATAAAAACTGCACTGCAGAGCAAGTTTAAACTCCAGAAGTTTAGATCCTTGCAACTTGAAACAGTAAATGCTGCAATGGCAGGAAAGGACATATTTCTTGTCATGCCTACAGGTGGTGGGAAGAGCCTTTGCTATCAGTTACCAGCTGTCTGTTCTGATGGTACGTAAAGGAAGAAAAGGTCATATATAAACAATTGGATTTATTTCCTCCCTTCTATAGTTCCTTGGAGAACGAACATTATATTGGTGTCTAGTATCACGGTATGGGGGGAAAAAAGAGCAAAGATCTGAGATTTACTAGAAATATTTGCTTTGCTCTCTGTTTTCTCTGAAGGAGCAGTAGCAACTTCAAAAGAAATGTGCCTTTTAAATGTGATTTAGATTTAAATAATTTACCTAGGTTCCTCTCAATACATTATATTATTAAACAGTGAAAGAACTTTTAAAATGTTTGCCGCTATTTTTTTCTTTCTTTTTCTTTTAATTCAATATACAGACACGAAATTATTTAATTATGGATATCTGTTGTTCGCCTGTTCCACTCTTAAGCTTTTAGCATCAGATTATTTGGGAGAGGCTTTTTGTATTAATTTTTTTAACGTAAGTATCCAGTTCTAGTTTCTAAGCTTTTTTCTTTATTTTTTTTTTTAAATAACCCATCCAATTGCATGGAAGTTTACTTATTTACCAAGACCAAATTTGCTGGTACCTAGCAATGCTTAGCTGTGTGGTAAATGAGCACCTCCCGACACAGATTTGAGTCCAGCTTTATTTGTTTTGTATATTAGTTCTTATACTCTGTTGCAGCTCAGTTGCTTGTGGTTTAGATTCTAAGAGAAGGTGTATGTCACAGGCAGCTGGTCAGAATTATCCCTGCGTGACCTGGCACTCGCTTATCAGCTATCTAGGAGGGGAATCCAATACGGTGTATGAAGCTTAAGCTCACGTTTGGCAGTTCCTTCAGAACCGGGCCAATGCATTAATAAAAAGCGTTACAGGAGATATTTGTGACACCTGAAGCGTTCAGTTTGCACCGTGATTGATTGTTGCAGGTTTCACGCTTGTGATATGTCCTTTGATATCACTTATGGAAGATCAGCTCATGGTTTTGGAACAGCTTGGTATTTCAGCAACTTTACTAAATGCCTCAAGCAGTAAGGTATGTTTAACTGCCAAATCTTCGTGGCTTTTGTGGTGTATGTGCCTGTGCCTGTTATTTATGAATACTGGGTGAATGACAGTTTTATCAGCTAATGCCATTCTATCAACAATATCTTGCCAGCTACTTGCTGTGATGTGGATAACACAAATAAATATCTTACATTCTTGTTTTAACAACACACATGTAAGCCAACACCTTTCATGGAATAAATAGATTTCATGGGACTGTTTAGAGGATGTGAAGTACCTTTGTCTGATGTGTTGTAGATTTCTACTCAGTTTCTAAACTTAAAAGAAGATTGGAGTGGGTGATTTTTGTCCACTAGTAACATGTTGAGCAGTGCAGGCTTTTACATATAATTATTTATCTTACTTTAGGATGGTAAGCTGTTTGATCCAGAGGCCAAGAAGAAACTTATTTCCCAATCTCTTACTAGTCAATTGCTTTTTACAGTGAAATGTGTATTCCTGACTGCCGGAAGGCCATGATCATTAAATAGCACGTGGCACCGGGTTTGATAGGTTAGTGGCTTGATACAATGTGCCAGACTTGGAGCCTTCTTTGAGGTAGAGTGCATTGAAAACTCAGTAATAAAGATTACAACTGTGAGTAAGAAATTATTTTACCCTTGTTATACCACAGGTGTGTTTAGTACATTATAGTTTATTGGGAAAATACTAATATTGCATGATGAAACTGAGACAAATATTCAATAGTTTGCTTTTTCAAAGTTCTGTGGCAGATTTTCCAAGTATTAAAATTAAGGTTTACTTATAATGATCTTCTGCAAAGACTTACAGTAGTGGTGAATACTATGTAACAGTTTGTCAGTCAGCTAATTACCCCTTATGAATTGTTCATTACCTCTTAAGAATCTTAGCACTAAGCAACTATGGTGTGTTGTCCTAATAGGTTAGCCCCTAACTTCTCCTTTCGTTTTGAACAGGAACATGTGAAGTGGGTTCATACCGAAATGCTGAACAGAAATTCGCAACTGAAGCTCATTTATGTGACCCCGGAGAAGATTGCAAAAAGCAAAATGTTCATGTCCAAGCTAGAGAAAGCTTATCAAGCAGGGTGCCTTGCTCGCATTGCTGTAGATGAGGTCCATTGCTGTAGTCAATGGGGCCATGACTTCAGGCCTGGTATGCTCATGAGAAATCCCGTTCGCAGTGTTATTCAGGCATCAATAAATACTGAGTTAGGCCTGAAGTAAAGCCAGGTGCCTTCTTCACGTGTGAAGTAAATACTTAAGTGTATGGCAAGTACCTGTGTTAGCTCAAGGGCTTTAAATTTAATTCACAAATGACTATATCCGTGTCCAGGAGCTAAGTTCATGCAAAAAGGTGGCGATTTCAATGCAGATTTTGCTGCCAGTATTCTGAAAAACTCCTAAATCAGTTTACTTTACAGTCATCTTTAATTTACTGCTACATGAAAAAGCATTCTGTACAGCTCTCCCTAACGCTCTGGGTGACAGAGGTAGAGAGCATTTTGTAAATTCATGAGATGTATTTTAATTGCTTTTGAAACAAATTGAAACAAATGCCCTGGACTTGCAGGGAAAGGAAGTATGCTTCGTTTTTTTTCCCCTGTCTTTTTAGTTGTAGAAGATTTTTACTTCCTGGTTACTGTTTCTGTGCCTTTGAAAGTATACCTGATTCGAAGCAATAGTAACTGTAAAGTCAATCTTTGCAGTTTTGTTAGAAAGTGGTGTCTGAGCAAAGACATGCCAGTTAAACAGGCAATGTGGAATTTGGGTGTGTGCCTCTGGCTGCATTTTTGTTCTAAGGCAGCAAGTGATTATCAGGACGGAGCCTTTAGAATCTTGCCTTAGTACAGTCTTGCCTATGTGTCAAATTCCACATTGCTTGTTTATTAGCAAAGCTGTGCTTACTGGAAAGTTGTAAAAACAGACCTGAATGTTGATTAATGCCACGTATGTATATTTTTCTTAACTTTTAAAGAACTTCTATTTCAATATGTTTTGCCTTCTGAATTGTGGTTGCTTTTGTAAAATCCAGTTAGAAGAGAAACCTTCTGTTTTGATCTATGTGACCTTTTTATTGCTTCATTTGGGAGTGTAAATTATTTCTGTAGTAAACTGCTCAGTAATAACATTTATTGCAGTATTACCCCATTGAATGCTATCTACGTTAGTATCTTTTTTTAGCTGTGGATCTATGGTATAAGAAATCTTTCCGCTTTCTGTTTTCATGATTAGACTACAAGTCTCTTGGTATCTTGAAAAGACAGTTTCCCAATGCTCCCTTGATTGGATTGACAGCAACTGCTACGAACCATGTTTTAAAGGATGCTCAGAAGATTTTGCATGTTCAGAAGTGCATTACCTTTACTGCATCTTTCAACCGGCCCAATCTTTACTATGAGGTATGTCTTACTACCTGTTTGACTGCATTGCAATTGTATTATTTTCTGTAAGTTACAGTTGATGAATTTTAGAATAGATTTTCAATTATGCATTTTAATAATAATTAGCTTTTCAACTGAATGATGGTGTTCTTTCATGACTTCATCTTGCTGAACTTGCTGTCATCTGCAGAGGTACTTGGGCTGCTCCGTCTTTGTGAGCAAGGCTTAGTAGGTAGGACTGCGTGCAGGCGAGAGGTAGGGAGCAGGCTCAGACTGCTTCCAAATTGTTGGAAAATATGCCATATAATTGCAGAAAGTTGTGAATTACTGTATTGTACAGTATTTTCAGTTTGACCACAATTTCTTTTATTGTTCTTTGTGGAAAAATTTGTGCGCTTTTTTCTGTGGACTTCTGAGATATCATCTGACTGCATAAAGAGAATCTAGTAATTTTCATAAATGGCTGAATAAAGTTTATTATACTGGAAGAAGTGGAATAATAGAATTGTTTGACAGATTGTGTGCCCACGTGAAAAACACTAATGTATTTTTTTTTGAGGTTCGGCATAAGCCTTCCAATAATGAAGATTTCATTGAGGACATAGTTAAGATCATTAATGGAAGATACAAAGGACTTTCAGGTAAAAAGTGTTTTAGTTTTGTTTTTTTTTTTAAAAAGTTATTTCGTACAATCTTCAGCATTACAGGGATGTAGGGATGTTTTCAAGTGCTCCTGAAATGTGTAGAGAAATTCTGCTTTCACCATACATTAAGCATCCAGCATTAAAGAAATGAAATTTAATGAGATCTATACCTTGAATAATCAGTCTTTTCAGTCATGAGTGTTTAAATGTGTTTACAGTTTACTTATATATTCTAAAGTATATAAATACAATGTTGTGATGTATATAGAACAATGCTTACATAGGTAAGAATAATAGCAATTTTTAAGACTGTAAAAATAAGGCTCAAAAAAGGTTATCTATGTTCTTAAATCATGCACATGCCATTTAGTATCTATGTGTCAGAATACTAATGGTCTTCAACACTACTTTTTCATATCTGATCATAAGATTCACTTCTTATTCATTGCCCAGAATGGGTGTGTGGTGGGGTGAATTGCACTTTTTTGATGAATGTGGAACTGTGAACGTTGGACTTTATGTAATCGATAAATTATGTACTGCAAATAAAGAGCAGAACCATATTACAAAGGCAACAGAACCCAATTTTCCGGAGCAGTGGTCTGTCCCCGTCTCTGCTGTGGAACTCCTGTGCTGAGCAGCTCCTGAAGGACAAACTGTGCTAAGACGATCACAGATTGCTTGGGTCTGTGAGTAATCCTTGACCTAGCACAGACTGACTAATGACAAAAAGCAGATTTATCTGAAACCTCAGGTGAGATGTCATAGATGACATAAGGAACGGTGCCCCTTTACAAAAGCATTAAAAACCATTGTCTTCCTTGAACACTGATAGAATACTTCCATGATTATGTGGATTGGCACCCGTATTTTCTCTTTAGCTTCTGAGTCAAAACTGATATTTGAAGTTTCATTCATGGCTGCTAATACTGCAGACTGAATAGGCACAGGGATTGTTTACTGGTTTTATTTATTTTCAAGTTAATAAAACTTTGAAAGTTGTTTTTAAGTACTGGGGATTGTTTGGGGTTTTTTAAGACATTACAATAAAGCATCTTTCACTTTTCTGCAGGAATTGTTTACTGTTTTTCTCAGAAGGACTCTGAGCAGGTTACTGTGAGTTTGCAGAAACTAGGAATCAAGGCAGGGACTTACCATGCAAACATGGATGCTAAATATAAGACCAAAGTTCATAAAGGGTGGGCAGCAAATCAAATCCAGGTAAAGATACTTTTTATAGACTTGCGTCTCATTTAAACAAATTGTGTTTTGATAGCTTCATGGTTTCTTAATCTTATTTCAGGTTGTAGTGGCAACTGTTGCTTTTGGCATGGGAATTGATAAACCTGATGTGAGGTTTGTAATTCATCATTCTATGAGCAAATCCATGGAGAACTACTACCAAGAGAGTGGACGTGCAGGTATTAGAGGAAATGGCTTTTGCAAAGTAGCCATTTACATCTGTTAAAACAGTAATATTGTACTTTGATTTCAGCCATTTGTGCAAAGTGTCTTGTCTTTGAAACAGGTTGTAAAGTGTATAATGCCACTCTGCCACTACAAAGAGGCTTTAAAGCAAATCTAAATTACATTAATGATCTCTGGCCTCTGTACTGCAGTGTAGCAAAGAATAACTGGGTACCTAGCCCTTTACTCAGCATTTTTTTATCTACTTGATTTTTTGTGTTGTCTGTGGTTTACCAGAATAATTTCATAACGTGACATTGATTGGATGTTTGTTACAGAAAGGACTTTTTTTTCCCCTTTGCATAGCAGCTGGGATGCATGATTTGCTCAGATTGTCTCTAGGTCGTGTTTAATCACTGTATGAATTTCAGCGGCCACAGAAATACAAGTAGTACGGTGAGTCCGGAGCAGGAAATTTTAAAGATTGACCAATGCATAGCAGCACTAAATAGCTGTTATAGCTAAGAAAAAAATAGGTTCTGTGATGTTTTGTTTTCCTTTGGTTTTTTTGACCTTCTGCATTATTACTTTTTCAAAGCCAGGTTTGAATCTATGTGGAGGAAAGCTTTTTAAGGACCCTGAGGGGCAATTAGTTGAGATTTTAACTGTGCCTATACGATAGGAATTGGCCTTAATTCTGACCTAAGAAATACAAGTCATCAAAGTTAGTGGGAGTTTGCATTTGCTAGATGCTCTGGAGAGACAAGGACCATCTAGGTGCTGAAATAGTTGTTTCACAATGTTTATCGACTTGGAGTGATGAGAGCAAGCTTTTCTGTGTTTCTTTTTCATGACTTGATTTAAATGACATTCTTCTGGGTGAGGGGTCAAGTAAGCACTGCTGCTCATTTGCCTGAACATAGTACTTAGCTTATGAAAGCTTCCTTTTTCCCCTTGACTGCCCATATAAATGAAGTAGTTCCTTTCTGTTATATGTTAAACTTTTTAAAAAAGTTTAGGGTTTTTTAGACCTTTTCTGCTCTCTGGATCTTGTAAACAGCAGGAGGGCATCCTGCTGTTGGCTGTCATTGGAAAGGATGGGCAATGGGAAGGAAGAGATGATCTAAATAGAAGACACCGTCAGTTTTAAATGGATTATTTTGTTAAATCATACCTAATTCTCACTTTATTTGTTACCATTAATACCTAATAAGGTACTTGAAGCTCACCATGTCTTTTAATCAAATAAGAATTAGGCTTCAAGATATATTTGGCTAGGATTTTCCTAGTGGTATTAGAGTGAGAAAATGGGGATTTCACTGACTTTCTGTACGACGTTAATATTTTTTTCAGTTGTTCAAGAGTCAAAATCTTCGTTGTGTAGTATTTTTGGTTTACTTGATTCTGTAGTTGTAGAAGACAGTTCTAATCAATGTTATTTCTAGTCTGTATCATGCTATGTTCTATTGGCTAAGATGTTATGCTTGATATCCTGTGACAGTCGTACACTCTATATAGGGGCTGCAGAGGCCCATGCAGATAAGAGTGGAATTTGTACCAGAAGATCCTATACTTAAAGTAAATTGCTTCTAAAGTTTAAAGTCTAATTTATTTTTTTTTTAAATTTTATTTTAATGCATTGCAGGTAGAGATGACCAGAAAGCTGACTGCATTTTGTATTATGGTTTTGGAGATATATTCAGAATCAGCTCAATGGTAGTGATGGAAAATGTAGGGCAAGAGAAGCTGTATGATATGGTGTCTTACTGCCAGAATATGAACAAGTAAGTTACTGCGGTGGCTTGGCTGCTTAGTTTTTAAATAGTTAGGCTAACTTTGCTGGGTTTTTTCGAGGGTGTTTTTGAAAAATGCAGTGAATAAAATAAAAAAAAAAACCCAAAACCCAACAAAACCAACAGCAACAAAACACCTCTAGAGAGGTGGGCAGGTGCCAACCTCACGAAGTTCAACAGGGCCAAGTGCAAAGTCCTGCACGTGGGTCGGGGCAATCGCATGCACAAATACAGGCTGGGTGGAAAATGGATTGAGAGCAGCCTGAGGAGAGAGACTTGGGGGTGCTGGTTGATGAGAAGCTCAACATGAGCCAGCGCTGTGCACTGGCAGCCCAACCATATCCTGGGCTGCATCAAAAGAAGCATGGCCAGCACATCGAGGAAGGTGATTCTGCCCCTCTCCTCCATTCTCGTGAGACTCCACCTGGAATTTGGTGTCTGGCTCTGGAGTATCCAACATAAGAAGGACATGGACCTGTTGGAGCGAGTCCAGAGGAGGGCTATGAAGATGATCATAGAATTAGAGCATCTCTGCTATGAGGACAGGCTGAGAGAGTTGGGGTTGTTCAGCCTGGAGAAGACAAGGCTCTGGCGAGACCTTATAGTGGCCTTCCAGTATCTGAAAGGGGCCTACAGGAAATCTGAAGAGGGACTTTTTACAAGGGCATGTACTGATAGCATAAGGGTAATGGCTTCAAACTGGAAGAGGGTAGATTTAGATTGGATCTCAGAAAGAAATTTTTCACTGTGAGGATGGTGAGGCACTGGAACAGATTGCCCAGGGAAGTTGTGGATGCCCCATCCCTGGAAGTGTTCAAGGCCAGGCTGGATGAGGCTGTGAGCAGCCTGGTCTAGTAGGAGGTGTCCTTGCCCATGGCAGGGGAGTTGGAACTAGATGATCTTTAAAGTCGCTTCTAACCTAAACCATTATATGATAAAAAACCCTGCCACCATACTAGAGAAACGCTGCCATTGTAAGTCTTGAATTTAGAGTTTGTGGTTTGGCTGCTTGGTGTGTGTCCTCTTGCACATAATTGAATGTTGGTGTGTTGCTTGCCAGCTTCAGGATAAAGTTCTGGAAGCAGTTATGTTGAGGTAAAATATCTGTCAACAAACAGGGTTTGGATTTCAAATCCCATTCAGAGCAAATACTGCAATGCTGTGTTTTTTGCTCTAAGGTACCAGTGTTCCCTGGCCATACAGGAATCAGCATTGCTTAATGCTTCATCCACTGCACCGAGCTGTGTTGAATGCTTCATGGGAAACACTTGTATTTATGTTGTGGGCAAGTCGTGCCTTCAGTATAGCCTTTGTTGGCCACAGTCTAAGAATTAAGATTTTTTTCATTCTATTGGAATTCCAGATTATACTTACTTTGCTTTAACCAAACTGTTCCTACAGCAGTGTTCGGTATTGCTGAAAGCTACTAGTTAACTCCATTTAGCATAACTGACAAGGAATACTGTGTTGCAGTTTTTGGCTTCCGATTTTTCCTGAGATAATTCTTGATGCTTGTTTTGAGATACGAGCTGACCCAGAGGACCTGCTTTTTGCTGCTTTCATGACTTATGGTACGGGTGTATACATCTATGTGTTCTATAGTCCCTCTTCACTCTCTGCTCTGTCAGGTGTCGCCGGGTCCTCATAGCCCACCATTTTGATGAAGTATGGGATTCTGCAAACTGCAACAGAATGTGCGATAACTGCTGTAGAGAAAACTGTAAGTAAATTGGTTTTTATAACCAAGGACAGAGAACATGGAGAAGGTTGGCTTCAAGAACTATCTAGTTTAGACAAACTGTGAGCAACTTCTGTAAAGTGTGCTCATAATACTGCCCGTTTCCAAGGTTCTTTTGTTAGGAACACGAGTTTTTGGTGGCTTAGCGTTGCCAAATTCAGGGTGTTTAGCAAGATGCTTCCTGGTTTGGCTTTTTGCCTGAGGCCAAACACTTTGGTATCTTTTAGGCTCAGCTGTGTAAGCTCTGGGGTAGGGGTAGGAGTTTGGCTTACCTGTTTGAAAAAGATTCAGGCATGTGTTGGGTTTTGTTGCAGGATTTTGTTTGGGGGTGTGAGAAATTTATTTTGAGAAGGAGCCTCTTGCACACTCCATACCGAACTATTCACACTTGGGCTCTGAAAAGGCACAGTTTGCACATGTCCTTTTAGAGCTTGCCTGGTGAAATCTCTGAGGATTTCAGTGCTGCACGCTGGTGAGACCTGACTGTCGGGACTGTGCGTGATAGTTGCGTGGAACAACTGAGCACGCAGTTCAGGATCTGGCTGCGTGTTAGCCCTAACAGCCCAGCGTCTGTCTAGCCTGTGCTCTTCCTTTGGGAGAAATTTGGGATCATAAGAGGGAAGGCATATGGGCCAGACATAGAGGGAACTTGGGAGGTGAGCTGAAACAGGACCTGCCACATGGTAAAGGAGGATGGTTTCAGTAGAACGCGGTTCTGGGACACAAGTTCTTTTGCTGCTTTGCCCACAAACTTCTTAGGCAGCATTGGGTAGCTAGTTTAAACTCCGTGTTCACAGGTGGCCATTGGCTGCTTTAACTGTCATTTTTGGTACCCATCCAGAAAGCTGTAAGTCTCCAAAGATGCGCAAAGTGTCTGTTGCTGCACTTACTAAGTGAGAGCTCTGGCTTAGATATAAGAAACTTAGATATGTAAAGCTATAAAGGTCTGCAGAGTAACATAGTAGCTACCTGACATATTTTATGCTTTGTAAATGCTTCTTTGAAATAATTTATGTGGTTTGTAACATTAAATACATGTAAAAATATTGGCAGGATTGGAGTTTTATTAATGCAGTAGAAAGATAAATGTACGTTTGTGTACAAATATATCCAAATTTGATAAAGGGAAAGTTTTTTTAAGATTAAAAACAAACAAACAGCATTGCTGTTATCTACATATATATCTATAAATAGATAAAAGTGCATATATATGCATACACCTAGTGTATATATGGATACTATCTAATTAACTATGAATAACTTGCTATTTAAATGTTACTTCACTTTTGTTTGTAGCATGTGAGAAAATGGATATAACAGGGTACTGCAGGGATCTAATCAAGATACTTGAGCAAGCTGAAAACATGAGTGAGAAACTCACCCCACTGAAATTAATCGATGCGTGGTCTGGGAAAGGTGTATCAAAATTCAGGGTGTCTGAAGTTACTCCACCAAAGCACCCTCGAGAGGAACTGGAGCGAATTATTGCCCATTTACTGCTGCAGCAGTATCTGAAGTATGTAAGATGACTACTTTTTTTTTTTTTGACATCTTGTAGTAATTTTTCTTTACTCTTGTGTCACTTCTGTATAGTATTACTTCTGTAGTCTCACTTTTAGCCTTTATTTCAGGTGCTTTTAATGTATTTAAAACTTCAAAGGATTTACTATATTTCTACTTCAAAATGTTAAGACAGAGGTTGAGGAATATTTGAAATGCTGCTGCATCTCTTGGAATTTTAAAAAGCTGGGGTGTTCTGTATTCAGGTTGAACCTTTAAATCTGCAGCAGGGTTAATTTTGAAGAAAATCTGCTGTTTATACAGAGTCCTTTTACATTTCATGGTTTAACAAAGTAAATGGGGTTGCCCAGATGAGGACTAAATCAGAACAGGCTGGCTAATGTGGAAAGTGGTACTCGGAATTTTTAAGAAAGCATAGTGAAGATAAGAACAGTGCTTCTCTTGTAACCTGGCTGTGTGATATGTAGTTTGTCTTTTCATATAGTTTTAGAAGTTCCATGAATATGTACAAATGAAATATTGAATGCCTTTATTTTTGTCTTAATTCTTTTTTTTAACATCTGTTTGTACAGCTGACTTTTTACACTCTTAAGAGGGTGAGCAGATGGAAAGATTACATCTTTTTTCCTCAATTTCCTCCATGTATTCCAACAGATTGATGTATATGTGTAAAGGTCCACAAACTGAACTATGTTAAGTGTTGGCTAGAACTTGCTCTAAATTAAGTGACTGTCCACTTGAATTGATAAAACAGAATCAAGCTGCTATTTGGAACATCCATCAGGAGGGTTGACATGTCCCATTTTTCCCCTGCATGGTGTAGCCTGTCTTTGTCTCCAGCCATCTCTTATAATACTGATTTAATTTATGCAGGGAAGACTTCAGCTTCACGGCATTTGCTACAATATCCTACCTGAAGATAGGACCAAAAGCAAGTCTGCTGAAAAATGAGGCACATGTTATCACTATACAAGGGATGACAAATAAGAAAAGTGTTTATAAGGTATTTACATTTCTACTGACTTGCTATATTAGATGCCTTTTCCATAATAGTTTATTTTAATAATCTGTTGTCTGCTCAGTATGTTTTTCATAGTAACACGATCAACAGGATTTCAAATAGATCTCATTATCTTCTTTCTTGTGTGGGAACACTGAAAAATAAGGAAATGTTAGAATTTTAATAGAATTGTTTATAACTTACAGGACAAACCATCTCAATGTTCGAATTCGAAAGGAAGCAGAGAAAAGGCTCAGACTGTTTCAAAGGCTGTCCAAGATTCAGCAGTGAAGAAGTCACAGGAACATAAACGGCCGAACTGTGGGTCTAACTTAAAAGCAAAGAAGCTTAAGCTTCAGGCAGGTGATGATGACCAACCAGTAGTTCTTGACTGAGTTTCACAGACTACATTTAGGATCCAATCATGTTTGCTTCTCCATGGACAATGCAGTGTGTAAGTTCAGTTTGTGTTTTAGTACTGGTATTTTTTGTGTATTTTTTTAATAAAAAACCCCCCTCAAATCTAGAAAAAGTCTACTAGTCAAGGGAAAAATGCTTCATATCAAAATGACTGGTGCGTATCTTATGATATAGCAATGACTACAAAATCTAAATAGTTACCATGTTGCCTTTTTAGCTCTTTTGGGAGTGTAGTGTACAGTAACACTATGGCAAAATCACACAGGCTGGAAGGGACTTCCGGAGATCAGCTAGTCCAACCTCCTGCTCAAAGCAACTGCAGTTGGAACAGGGTGCTCAGGGCTGTTTGCAGCTAAGGTTTGGCCCTCCCCAAGGAGGGAGATTCCACAACCCCTCTCAGCACCTTGTTCCAGTGTTTGACCACCATCATGACCAAAAAAAAAAGAAAAAAAGGATATTTCTTAGAGCTAATTGTTATCTCCTGTGTTTTAACTTGTCTGTTGCCTTTTGTCCTACCACGGTGCTCTTCTGAGAAATGTGGCCCCATTGCTGCTATGCTCTTCCATGAGGTGGTTGAAGACAACAGCAAGATTACAGCAATCACTCTGCCTCCCCTCTGGTTTTCTTCTTTTTTTAATCTGGACGAAATCCAGTTCTCTGTTTCCCCTCTCTGAGCATCTAGGCAGCTCGGTAGCCGTCTGCTAGACTCAGTCCGGCGTGTCAGTGTGTTCTCGTACTGGGAAGTGCAAAATTTAATGCAGCACCCTAGCTGGAATCTCACAGGTGCTGAATACCCAGAAAGAGTCATTTCCCCCAGACTGCTGGTTAGATTGCTATTAATATAGTCTACTGTGCAGTTGTCTTTGCCGCAGAGGCATAGTGCCAATTCACGTTCAGCTCCTTATGTACCAGGAACCTGGGTCCTTTTCTGCAAAGTGACTTTCTAACCAGTCTGACCCGAGCCTGTACTGTCGCATGGTGTAACTCCGTCCCAGTTCAGGGCTTCACTTCTGCCTTTACCTTGGGGGTCCCCATCAGCCCATGTGTCCACCCTGTCCAGGTCCCTCTGAATAGCAGCCCTGCTCTCTGGTGTATCCACAGCTCTCCCAGCCTTGGTATTGTCTGAAGGCTGGCTGGAGCACATTCCATCCCCGTATCCATGTTGTTATCGAAGACCCTAAATTGTATTGGCCCCAGTATCAATCTGTGAGCATTGCCACTGGTAAATGGCCACCAGTTGGACTTTGTATAACAGACTCCAATTGTTTGAACCAGGTGGTCCTGAAAGCTTGTGACCTACCTTATTGTACGTTTATCCAGTCTATATCTCCCTGATTTTTCTAGCTGTAAGGAAGTTGTAGGAGATTATGTCAAAAAGCCTTGCTAAAGTCAAGGTATACAACATCTATTGCTACCCCCTTATTCGCACAGGCCGTTATCTCAGTCAGTCTGGTTGAGCAGGTACGCTCTGCTTCTGGTAGATCTATCTGGCTGTCCCAAATCATCGTCATGTGTCTGAAAATATCTTCTGGGAGTATTTGCTCCTTAAGTTTCCTGGGGGCTGAGGTGACGCTGACTGGCATATAATTCCTTAGACCCTACTTTTTGCAGATGGGTGAGGTATTTGCCTTTTCCCAGTCGTTGGGTCCCTCCCCCACTCTCCAGGTCCTTTCAGAAGTGAGTCTTGCACTGGCCTCAGCTAGCTTCCGCAGCGCCCCTCGCTGCAGCCCACCCAATCCTGTGGATTTGTGTACAGCCGGTTGGCTTAAGCGATCTGTAACTCCACATTCCCTACTGTTTTACTCCCACAGACTGTTAGTAGGCTCAGGGACTGGAGACGACTGAGAGCAAACCTTACCAGTGAAAATGAGGCAGAAAATACAGATACCTCAGTCTTCTCCATATCCTTTCATTAGCTTCTCTACCCCTCTGAGCAGTGGGGCCACACTTTCCTTTTGCTGCTAAGGTACTTACAGAAGCTCTTCTTGCTGCCTCTCGCATCCTTTGCTAGCTCCACCTCCAGCTGAGCACTGGCTTTTCTAACTCCTTCTGTGTGTGCTCAGGCAATGTCTCTATTTGTTCTGGATACCTCGTACCTTCTACCTCCTTTCTGCGTTTGAGCTAGCTGGGGAGTTCTCCGTTCGCCCGTGCTGACCTTCTGCCATGCTTGCTTGACCTGCTGCACACAGGAACAGACTACCTGTGCTTGGAGGTGGTTGTGGGTTTGAAATTGAGCAGCTCTCCTGAGCCCCTTTGCCTTTCAGGGCAGTCTCCCTGGGATCTCTCCCCAGATCTCTCCTGGGATCCCTGAACAAGCGGAAATCTGCTCTCCTCAGGTCTGGAGTAGTGCTTCTACTATGTCCTCCTCGCTTCTGCGTTGAGTTTAAAATTCTGAGTCACGAAGTCACTGAGCAACATCCGGAATCTGGGCACCTAGTGAAACAAACCTGTTGATGTCTCCAAGTCATCAATGTGGGCCTCTGGCCCCCACAGGAGGGATTCTCTAGTAGCTCTCATCTTCCTTTCCTTCATTGCGGGAGCACTTGGCTCAGGTTCAGCTGGCATCGATGCATTCCTTGGTGGAGTTGTCATCACCATCATCATAATCTCTCTCAAGGCACTGTACCTACTCTGCAGTGGCGGAGCTGCAGGTGGAAAAGGAGCCTTTTGTGTTTCTGGAAGCAGCAGGTTTCCAGCCTCCCCTCCAGTGGTAGTCTGCATCCGCTGCTCCTGTGAGGGTAGCCTCAAGGTTTTCCCTCCTTTGCAGCACAGGGCTGAGGTGATCCTTCCCTCTGCAGAGTCTCCGTGAAGGCTCTGCCATCTCCTGTTCCTCCTCCTGGCCGCCACGCAGGCTGCTCGCCTCCTCCTGCAGCTCCTTCACCCAGCGCCTCGGCACGGCAACCGGGGCACAGCTCCCAGCGGGAAGGCTGCTGGCACCAGCCCCAGGGAGGGACATCAGACAGCTGGAGGAGACCTGGCGCGCCCAGCACCCTTCTGCTGGAGCTGTCTGGGGGTCAAAGCCTCTGCCGTGCCAGGGGCGGATGTTCCGGCTCAGGTGGACTAGCCCTCACTGCAGTTCGGAGCAGAGATGTGGCCTTTTTTCTGCAGTACTTATACCTACTACAGCGCGTTTGAGTACTTGCGTTTAATTTAGAGAAGAATTTCAACAGGACGTTATGACAGCACTGCATTACTTCTGACTGGCAGAGATTTTTGTGAAATATTCTATGTATTTATCCCTTTAAAATATGTCTGTTGCTCTTGGAACTGGATTTCTCTAGCTTGTTTTTCAAATAGAAAATTAACGTTTCTGTGCTTTTCAGATTTACCTGAATTTATATTTTAAAAACAAGGCAACTTTTCTTGATCTCAGCTGTTCCCTTTGTAAAAGTTATACTTTACATGGGAAATACAGAAAAAACGCCACTCAAGAAATACTTTTCTCCCCTCCTCTTTCCCCTCCTTCGCCTGTTGAATTGGCTTATATTCCAACTACGGGTCTGTTTTCTAATTAGAAGTGACTCTGGTTGTCCTAGGAAATACTCTTCCGCTCTACAAGCGGTAGAACATGACTGCATTGGAAGTTATGGAAGCATGCTTTAAGCCCTAAATGTGGGCTATATTAAACTTAATCTTTGGGAAGTTTCTGATTTCTAGTCTCTTAACTTTGCTACCCCACCTAATGAAGTAAGAAGGCAGCTGTAGGAGAGTATCGCTGCTTGCCTGTGGCTTACAGTAGTGGGTATCCACCATTCTGAGGAGCAACCTCTCCCTCTTGACTCACCTACGGTTTCTTTCACATAATGTCTCTGTTCTGGCAAGATACGAGAGATCCAGTGCTTACTGCTGCGGATGTTCTTAGCTTTGTGGGACGAGGCAATGAGGCTGATGGCAATTAAACACCTCTCTGGGTGAACACTGAGTGTGTTTCTCTGTAATACACAGGTTCAATGCAAGCTTAGTCAAACCTATAGTAGTTGAGAGAAGGAAAATGATAAAAATCACTCAGGATTACAAAGTAAGAGTAGAACAGAAGACAGAAGTTGGTTTTAAGATGTTTCACAAGTAGTGGGAGTTTGATAATTCAGAAATTACCGTCAAATTTTTATTTTGAGGTTTGGAACTAGATTGAAACTGATACTTTTTTCCTTTTTTTTTTTTTNAAAGGCAGAAAAATTTTATTTGAGGTTGAACACTGCCAGGACCCAAGACTAAACATGGGAAGACCATAGTGTACTAGGTGCAAAGGGATAGACGATAAAAAGAATGCTTGAGCTATTACCCCCTTGCGTTTGGAAAAACATGAGCTGCTCCTGCAGTCCTGGTGTTCGGTAACCAGTAAGGCCTTTTGCTGCTACTGAGCACTCGGTGCGTTCGGTTCCACTTGTGCTTGTCAGAGCTGGGAGCAAGAAGAGCTGGTTGAGGGACAAGGCCCGAAGAGCAGCTCTGCCCTGGCTTTCAGTTCCTGAGCGGCCACAGCTGCTGGCTTTGGTTTATTTCACGCTTAACCTTTAAACGGTGTTTAATCTCAGAAATGCAGATGTTGTGATTATGCAGGTTATTAAAAAGAATCTTTGAACCACATGAAAGGGAGAGTGGTCCTTTCCTTGCCCCTCAGGTTCTGGATTTCCTCTCTAATGTCTTTTAAACTGGAAGATGATGTATATTGAGCCCCTAATTCCAGGACTGTAAAACGCTGTTGGGATAAATTCAGTAACCAGGAAACTACCCGTATTAACTCCTTTGGGACTGATGTGACCTCCCTTCTCTCGCATGTACTTCAAGAAGTTGCTAGAACGCTATTGTCATCGTAATATTTATAGTTGAATAATTAAATAAAAGGAAAAGTTTCATAATAATGGAAGGCTCATTTTCATACAGGAAGTAGACTTGAGGAAAGATAATGCTCTTTTCCAAACAAGGAGCAAACCACGTGGCTTAGGGCTGTTCCACATTCAGACAACACGCAATCACAAACCTTGGGACCTTGAGAGATCCGGTCCAACCTCTTGTGGGAAAGGGATCCTGGATGAGGTTAGCAGCAGCCTGTCCAGCTGCATCTTGAGAACCTCCTGGGCCGGGGCCTCTACCACAGCCCTGCAGAGGTTCCACCAGTGATTGATTGCTCTCGCTGTAAGAACTTTTGTTTCTGATGTTGAAGTAAGCCTGAAGACACGCTTGAAGAGTTCAGAAGAGCTGCTGCTTTTCAGCAAGCGCCAGGGTATGGCAGAAGCTTCAGTTCTTTTGCAGTGGAGGCCAGAGTAGAAGCTTTTTTCCATTCCTACTTCTCCGCATCAAGAAGTACTTATGGTTTTATCCTCTGAAATCGGTTATTTGAAGCGCACCAACATCATTCTAGTTGCTCAGCCCTACCTTCTGCAGCGTGCAATTAACTGCAGGCCACAAAGTCTTTTTCTTTCCACGCCTGACCCAAGCTGCCGTGTAGGACACCAGAGCCTGCTGGCCAAACTGCGGCCGTTCTAGGCAAAGGGTCACAAGCACTTTCCTCAGTGTTCTCTACCCTCTGAAGCAAATCTTCAGCTACGGAATTTTTCTGCCTCCCATTTCAGCGGGGAGAATATTTAACTGTAAGTAAAGTAGAAATATATACCTGTTGACTTCCTTTGATCAGTGTCTCCAGGAACAAGTAACTGTTCTGCCACAGCAGTAAAGACCCAACCCCTACTGCTGACTTGCTGATTTCAAGCATTGCTGAGGCACACATGAGGCTGAATGCTAGATTTGATTTTTATTTTTTTATTTAAAGATCTTAGCAGCTAATTATCAACAAGGCAAGTTTGAACTCATAAACTTCAGTTCTGGTAGGTTTCATTTTGGTGCTTCCCCCCATACATTCAGATATATACCAACTTAAATATAAACCAAACATGATTAAGAACATGCTCTTCATCTTTAATTTTCTGGTAGAATCTTGTCAGTGACTAAAGCTCAGTATTTTACCCATCATTTCACTCAAACTTTTGCCAAAAGTGGAATGAATTCATTTAATTAGAGAGTCATTCTTGTAAAAAAAGTAAGTGATTTTCTGGGAGAATTCCCAAGATGTACTGCCAACTGCATTTAGTGGAGTACAACAAACTCTTCCCAGTTTGACCCTAAATAAACAGCAACTCTCAAGTAACAATTGTAGGACCAACCCAAAAGCCAGTATGAAACAATTATGTCTGTGGATGGCACTGTGGAATACAGAGAGGACACTACACAATAGCTTAAACTGTTAGGCTCTATCACCTAAATTATTCCTAGCAACGAAAAAAGGAGGAACTCGAGTGAAGCAAGCCCGTGTACACATCACTATTATTACAGTGCATCTTGTGTAACTAAATATCGGCCAGGGAGCTACTTACCGTTGGAAACAAACAGCTTAAAGCCCCATTGGCAACTCAATAGTAGATATTTTGTCACTAGTTACCACAAGTCAAATTGGAGTTTAGTACCTGCAAAAATTCCCTCCTGGAACCAATATGCGTGACAGGGGAAATGAGAGGGCAAAAAGCGGCCAAGACACGTAGTGGATGTTTTCATTAAGTGACTATAATGGTTGTCTATTAAGAATCCCATCAGGATATGGGACTCCCATTCAAAGTGGCATCCCGTACTATCTACCACATGTTCTGGATACAGCAGCCTGCTCCACAGGCTCCTGCCAGGGAAGACGGCTGCAGGCGATATCCAGCAGTGCCGTTGTGTCAGCCTTTCCTCGGAGCGCGCCGCACACCGATCCTGGGGGGATCAGACAGGATGGGCCACTGCAGCTCCACCACGCTACCTGCACAGCTGAAGTGACAAGCAGTAAAAAACCTGCTCTCAACTGATATTCTGGCTTTCACCGGTCAAAGCTTTTGCATTCTGTACTTAGCTGAGTAGCAAATACATTTATTTCAGAAATAAACTTATGAAAAAAAACACCACCACACCCTAAAATATAAAGCATCCATCTTGCCATGTATTTTCAGAACACGTTCCAGGCAGGGAGAGGTCTAAGTGCCCTGTGTCCTAAAAATGTCCTCTCTTAATCTGAGCCAGGTCCACAGAGATGGTACCATCAGAGTCAGGCACTGGATTTAAAATGTTTTATTTACTTTTAAAAAGTGGAGGCTACCTCGCATTCAAGTGAATGCGGTGTTGTCTTAACAGCACAGTGAAGCCCACTTTAAGACTGTTATAGACTTGTTCTCATACCCTCATCTAATCTAGATGAAAATTCTTTGCCAACACCAATACACTGGAGTTTCTCGCTGCATTTCTACATAGATTAATTTAATTTGCCAGTCAGTATTTTGACAAGATCAACACAAAATCTTAGTAAAGAATTGCACTTATCCCTCATTTCTGGTAATCCTGAAGAAACAGTTTTATAAGACATATTACTCGGTGTCAAAGCTTTATAAAAAATGGAAATGGGGTTTTGTTCAATCAAAATAATCTTCTATATCAATATCTGGATTCAGGAGATCTTCGCCATAGGCTGAAAGATCCATTTGATTTAAAATCAAGTTTTCAAAGGTTTCTTCCAAGTCCGTTTCACCAATCAGCACAGCTCCCATCATTCGGCCGTTCTGCATCACTACTTTAACATATTCTTGTCCCTTGGTACATCTCAGCATCAGCTCATGGTCTAAACCCAAGCCCTGCGCATTGTATTTTCCCAAAACCACCACCTAACAGAAGGAAAAAGAAAAAACACTCATAAGATCACTGCAGTGGCTTTTAGTATTTCTGCTGATAACAGTTCTAAGCTTCAAAAGACTCATGTAAACAGGGAAGTATTTGTCCCTAGGGAACCTCCCCCCTCATTAGCTTTCCAACCCACAACAGAATTAAAAATCTTCACCTTGAAATAGCAGACACAAAACCCAATACTGAACCAGTTACCATGCTGAACTGTATTGAATTTATCCATGAACAGAGCCTTTATGAAATGGTATACAAAGACACAAATAGATCAGTGTTATTCACCAATTAAAATTTGTAATATATGTGTAAAGATCTTTGCCCTCTTCAGTTTCAGCACTCAAAGTTAGTATGAATGGAAAAAATATAAACTGAGAATTATTATATAAAGAAAACCGTTTCATCAATATTAGAGCATCTGGCTCAGCGTTGGCAAGTGAATATAAGCAAGCAGTATGTGTTACTCAGTGGCTGAAGGCTGTTAGACTGTATTTACTTTACCTTGTAATTGAAAAATTTTGTAACGTGAGCAAATAGTTCAAAGCTGAAATCCAGATCAATAGATTCCCCTAAAGTATCTGCTGCCATGCATTTTGCTGCATACCATCCCATCTGCCTAGCTTGAGTCCACAGTCTCATCTAAAAAAAAACCCAAATAATTAAAAAAAGATTTAAAACCACAGATACGTGTCACTGTGTAATGACCGATACTCACTGTCTCATCAACACTCACTGCATATTGCACTGTACTCAGAAAGGCGGAACACCTTGGCTTTCAGCCGCCCAGATGAAATTATCTGTCATCAACACACCCGGGATTATCTATTTGTTCACTGGTTTCCGCTTCAATTGAACTTTCTTTTCTCCCATCTGCCTAATAGCATGTAATTTACTTTGCCGATTAGACTGCTGCTGAGCACACAATGGTTATGATTTGATTTACCTGATGCCACACTGGACTCGGCTCCCACGACGCCGTGCAGATGTCCCCAGCCGCGTATATATCTGGCAGGGATGTGTGCATGTGTTTATCTACTTTAAGACCTCCGTCTTCACCTACAGCGAACTAAAGTATTTGCACAGATCAGCAATAAGAAAAATAATCATTTAGACTAAGTAATTCAACTTCATCCATGTTAAGCAGTCATCTCTCAATGGCAGACTCCTAAACAAACCCCCAGGGGAGTTTTAGCTGTTGCTGAGCAGCACTTGCCCTGCCTGACGGCCTTTGCTTCTCAGGCTGCCCCACCAGAGGTAAGGCTGGGGGGGCACAAGAAGCTGGGAGAGGACCCAGCTGGGGCAGGTGACCCCCACTGGCCAAAGGGGTACCCCAAGCCCTGCGACGTTGTGCTCTGCAATAGGAGGAGGAAGGGGCGACGTTCATAATTATGGCACCTGCCTTCCCACGTAACCGTTATGCACAATAAGCCCCGCTTTCCTGGAAATGGCTCAACATCTCTCTGGCGATGGGAAATACTGAATGAATTCCTTATTTTGCTTTGCCTGAACTGTTTTCATCTCAACACATGAATTTTCTCAGTTATAACTCTTACGGCTCTTCCCCCCATCCCACTGGGGGAGCACTGCAGGGTGTGGAAGATGAAAACCAGTGAGACACAAAGGCCAACAAGAGAACCCATCTCTGACCACCCCTCCCCACAAAAACCCTCAGTGTCACTCTGAGAACCACCAAATCTGACTTTTACATTGGGTCTCAGAATTTAGGTTCCTGCCCTGTTTTTTTTTTTTTTTTGGTTGGTTTTTTGTTTTTGGGGTTTTTTTCATTTTGTTTTTGTTTGGGTTTTTTTGTTTGTTTGTTTGTTTTGTTTTTTGGGGGTTTTTTAACCCACAGTTTAAAATTTCTGTGGGGCTGAGCTGCTGGCCAGGGTTAAACCACAACACTGAACATGGAGACAGAACAACCTCAAGGCCTGAAAATTCACAGGGCAGCTATGAACTCCATAATCTTCATCCATGTTTGCATGCCAATTAGAAATGTGAATTCCCTTGATGAATATGAGCACCTTTATAGCTCAGTTTCCCAGATGAAAATTACTGGAAATGAACTGCTTCCTTCCCAGGAGAAAATTTTAAGATTTGTACGATAAGAATATGGTGCAGCATTAACACAAACATTCCAAGTTTTTGCCACATGAACCAGTTATATAAATGTTTTTCTCTCTTTGTATATGCTCAATCTTAACAGCATATATTGTGTATATATACTATGTATCAATACATATCACGAGTAGCAATATAAACCAAGAACAGTAATGAAATTAATTTTCATCATGTTGGCAATTTCCAACGTCAACATACCTGCTTTATTTTGAAATGCTGTACAACATTCAAAACCTTTATCAATCTGCGTTTCATGTCAGAAGCATAAACCCAGCTAAAACAGCTTATTTCACCTTACTTAAAAAAACCAAACCAGATTAAACTTCAAAAAGAAATCAGTATACTTACATTATTGCCATCAAGAAATAGTTTAACATTTGGCACAACTCCAGTTGCACTGACAATGAAATCGCATCCATAAATTTTTCCATTAGTTAATTCCACATATACAGGCCATAGCACTGAAAAAGGGGAAAATTTTGCCCTGAGAATGTAACCAACAGAAGTTATTTTATTAATTATGTCTTATAATAAGACATGAAACAAAAAGAAGAAAAAAATCTTTTGAAATACCTCATTGATGAGGTAGGGAAAAAATAAAAATAAAAAAATTAAAAGAACCCCAAACCAGAGATTGCCTATAACATTTCTTCACTCAGGACTAGAAAAGTAAGATTCTGGAGCTTAGCTCCAAGTCCTACTATTAACTTTCTCTGGAATTTTCCTACATCAAAGCCCTCATTTGTAGGGGAAAATACTGTATCCTGCCACTGGTTCAGACCCCTGGGATATTCTCTGAAGAATGCAACGGCCAAATATTCTTTTGCATATGAATTTACAGATACACAGGAAATGCCTCAAAAGCAAAAAGCGCATCTGAGTTTTGACTTTCTATTATCTTACACCAAAAGTAACTGCCTATTAAAAGAGTATTTTAAATATTAATTTTCATTCACTGCAATTTATAGATAGAATTATTCATGAAACAAATAATATTTACTTTCTTTGAACAATTACATCAGTTTTGACACTAAATGTTTTCCGGGTTTTTTTGCTTCTGTTTTAACTCCGCTATTAATATATGATTTTATTGGACTGTCGCAAGCAGGAAGTATTCTATACACGGGATTTAGGTGACTGTGGAAAAAGGATCTGACCCATAACATTTTGTAATTCAATTGTATTCCATAAATCAAATTCTTCAGTACTGTAAGTTGCTAGAGCTTTTTTTAAATTGCATTTAATTTATCGAAATAAAGGATTTTTTCCCCCAAATCTGTATTTGCTCTAAAACAGCAAAGAAGATCAAGCATGTCCAGCACCGCTCTAGCTTCAACATGTTACTGCTAATCAGCGCTGGCACCTACCCTCATCTGGTTCTACATTTTTCTCTTCCTTAGGAAAAGTCAAAGATGTCCGTTGCAGTTGTATAAATTCTTGCTGCAAGTGTGTTTTCTTTACTTCACATAGTGTTTCAATATGCACTTTATGAGAAAACTAAAGAAAGATTGACAAAATTGTAAACATAATGATTAGCAATAACAGTATCTTTAATAGCAAGTATACCTTCACCTAATTTGGCATTACTAAACTGAAAAAAACCCCATATATCCTGTCCTAAAGCATGACACATTAGCTGAGTTCTTACACTTTTTGCTTTTTGTGGCACAGGTCTAACCATAGCAAATGGCAGCTTACATACTTTTTCAGCAGATCTCTGATGTTCCTTGAAATTTCAGGACAATTTATATTTTCCTGACATGCCAGAAAACATATTCAAAGTTCCCTTGAATTTACAGGAAGAGAATTCAGAACTTATCAGAACAGAAAAGCAAACTGATTTTTTTCTGTCTTTTAGGATTCCAAATCCTTCATTTTTCTAGACGAATTAAATTCCTGTAATAATAAGCTTATGTTCGAAATGCTGTAAGAAAGAATAAGAAAATACATCCTGTTCCATCAACACATGTTTTAAACAGTTACTCCTATTTTGAGCTCGAGTCAGAGGTTGGAAAGTTACCCATTTCTCCAAAGTATTTTGTGGATTCAGACCTTGTATGGTTTTATTCTCCACTACACAAACTCTTCCACAGCCTTCAACAGCCAAAACACCACCAATTAATCTGCTGAATACCCTAAACAACCTTCAGCTTGGGTTGTACAGCCATTTCTGGTAGAATCTATGACTGATCATCTTTGAAAGGCCCTTTTTTACAATGCGTGTGAGATGCAAACATCTAACAGTTAAGAAATTAATAAACAAAAAAAACCTGAAAAAAACCTATGAAATGTGAGGATTTTTACTTTATTTCAAACATGAAACTCTTCATGCTGCTCGTGTCCACTACTGATTTCACATTTCATTATCTGCTGTGACAGGAGATTCATGTTCCCTGTACAAATCCTACTGCCCTATTTTTTACAAAAGAAAATGTATATATGGCAGCTCAAATCATGACAACAGAGGTACCACTGCTTCTGGTTAAAGCTAGGATTGACACCACTCCTTCCAAAGTATGCAAACCAACACTCAATCTAAAGAGCAAAACCATGCTAAAACCATGCCGGTGGATCTGATAAGCCACCTTCTTCCTCAAGCAGAAAATTACTTTAATCAGGGTAACATATTTTCCTGTTTAATTCTGACAGAACAGGCGAATCAGTTCAAGCACATTTTATTTTTTTATTTTTCTAATAATCCTGAATGTGACATTTCACATTCTGTCATCCTTATCCACTTAAAGCAACAGTTAAACAAACTTAAGCAAGATTATGCCCGTACCTCTTTAGTCCCTTTAAGCTGTAAGCCCTCATGCCAGTCGGGGCCTAAGGCACTGCCCAGTCTGTCAGATGCTGCTACAGGTCTTTCTTTTTCCTCATCTCCTGCAGGAAAGAGACGAAGAATATCAGATTTAGCGTGCATACTTCATCGCCTGTAGAACTCAGACCAAGGATTCTCAGTCAAGATAAATATGATCTAGTTGCCAGAAGGGAAGACAAAAATGTGTAATGTCCCCAAACCCATTCATTTTCAGACAAACCAGACTCCAAGCCAGTATTTTTAACACCTTTCAGCTTTATGTCTTTCATTATTTCACTCACCTCCGAAACAACCATGCCACTGTTGGTGCCTGCATGGACCTATAACAGCCAAACAGACCCCAACGGTACCAGGGTTCTGAAGACCCACTGTAGACTTAGTTGCTTAATATTACTGCTAATATTTAAATTGATGTGCACCTGCTAGCAAATGTGCGCTGTCCCCCTCCACGGCACAAAAGTGCAAATTCTAAAACACCGTGATACATTTGAAGAACACTGGGTGCCATTTTGTGATGTTCAGGTTGACTCTTTTACAATTTATTCTTCTGACCTGAAGTCTAGAACCATGCTCTTCTTTTTGTTATGATTTTGGTCATATATATATTTGTGTAATGTTTGTTCATGCAGTTCTAGTTAACTGTTGTTATTAAGACTGCAGTTTCACCGCATCTGTAATAATGTTCTGTGAGGTTTCACCTGCTCCTCCAATAGCTTATTACAGGAGCCCACCTTCCTACTTACTGGTGACATCGTTTCGAAAAACATCAAAAATTACAGAAAACAGAACAGGGTCTTCAGCAGATGAAATACAGGAAACGCAATGTGAGCTTGGCACAGATATAAAAATAAGCACATTTCTTACAGATTTTAGGTAACTTATGCATCTACATTAATTCTGGATGGGTTTTTATATCTCTTATTTATTTTTAATTTTTTTAAAGAAGGAAACGCCATTGACAGTAACAGTAAACCTTATTTATGGCCTGCTAGATTAACTGATCGTAGGACTACCATTAATATTAAGTACTGCTGCTGCAGTTTTAGTTTAGTACCATACCTTCCACCGTATACTTGGTTCTTTTACATTCAATTGGAGTCTCTCGTTCTTCAGCAGTTAGCTTTGGAATGAGAAATTCAGCTGCTCCTGCATCAAAAAAAGTGTTGCCAATGGCTTTGTCTTTGATAGCCCAGATTACTTCGCAGCCTTGAATTTCATACCTGTGTGGACATTTAAACAATGGATAAAGTTACCAAAAAGGATCCGACTCTCAGCAACACAACTAGAAGTGTGCCAGGTTTCATTCCAGAAGCTAGAAATAAGGGATCCAAGACTTTTAAACCTATCAAACCCCCTACTGCTTCTAAATATTTACATGAGGAACCCATTAAAGAAAAAAAGTCTCTTCAAGTTGACAGGTCATACTTTCTCACCAGCACAACCTCAACTGAACCGGGGTAAGGGGAGGCAGATCAAATTTATGATAGTAATATTTAGTTTTTCCTGCTCCCCACAATGGAAAAAAACGTGCATTTTTGCCAGACTGCCCACTGCTAAGAACAGGCATTTGGATCTTGTTTATATTACCTAGAACATGAACTGGTAGTGACACAGAGGAAAATATAGTGAAAGTGAAAAAGTGATTCCCTGCAACACAAAACAAGACCATATAATTGTGTAATAAAGATGTTTCTGTAACCTAGCAGACTGCAGGACCACGTGCTTCAATATCCTACTTGTGACAAAGGCCATGTCAGATACTTCAAACGCGCTATCACATTAGGCTGGGAGCAAGATAAGCTGGCTCTCTATTCCTATTACATCTTCTGTCTCCAGAAGTTTTAAAACTTAAGTATTAGCTTTATTATATAATAGATACTATTAAGTAATAGTCTTAACAGAAATGTCTCTTGGTGCCAAATCAGAAAACACTGTATATACTTAATATCTGTGTCAAAGCTTCTTCTGAAGCTTACTGAATTTTATGTGAGAGTAAGCGCCACTATAGCGTGGAAAAAAATACTGTAATTCATTTTGCTACTAAATGCTTTAAGAGTTACAATTTTATAAGGCAACCTTGTCCCAAACTCGTGCATACTACATTTCACATGGAATTGTTAAAGAATGTATTTGCATATTTATCTTTAAAACTCGGTCATTTACTTACACTAATTCAAGTGCAATGCCACCATTTCCTACCACTACTATTCTCTCAGCTTGAGCCAAATTCTTCTGAAAAGCCTGCATTAAGAAAGAAAAAATCAATTACAACCTAGATTGTATGTTTCTTCACACTGATTAACTACATCCTTTTCAATACTTTCTTGCCATCTTAGTCCTTTTATTTTGATTTTCTCAGTCTACTGATACACATTTACTTATGCTAAGATCTCTCAACAGAAGCTAATGAAACCTGTGAAGTTCTATCACACTAAGAGACCAAGTTATTGATACAGCCTTACAAGTCTCAAATTGAGACAGGAAAAGTTAAATAATTACATTTAAGCCAATTTGACAGAGCCCGTAATAGAACCCAGCAGACTTTTCTGTCCTAGAAACCATTAGCATTGTGATATCTATTGATCCAGTTTTATTGTTACTTGCGTAAGTTTCACAGTAATTTTGATTAACATCAAAAAACCAGGAGTTTAAAAAAATAGTTTGTAGCACATCAAACCACCATCAAACCATTATTTAATTTTATTTTGAGGCTATTTCTCTGCTACTGAAAGTGTTCCTACTTAAGTATATAGAATAACAAACATCATGTTTCTCCTTTTCATTCCACAATGATTTCCAGTATTTTGCATCAGAAGCAGGACTACATTATACACTGCTAAGTCCAAAACACATTTACCTGCGCACTGTCAGTATCCCGGATTCCTAACACATAGGGGTTTCCTTCAAAAATTAATTTTGGTTTTGCTCCAGCACACAAGCAGAGCTTTTCATACATATATTCTTGCCCATCTTCAGTAAAAATTTTCTGTTAAAAATTAAGAGAAAAAACCAAACAATCGGAGACATCTAAGAGAACATCAGCTTTTTCCTTACTGTCATAGTACTTTGCAGATTTTAGGAGCTGTAAGTGGCTTGTTAAAGAGCAAGCCTCCTTCATACCCACATTGATTGTGCGCTCTTTATTTGCATTACGCTTACCACAGACTTACAAGCCTAAATATATGACATTATATGATGGATAAAATGAAAGTGTACACAATGGACTCCAAGAAAGATGAAATATAAGAATTACCACTTGGTGGCACTCTGTACTCACTATCTGTGCTAAAATAATCGTTTTTCTATGCAACAGCGTCCCCCCACCCTAGTTAACAGCTGTAGACCTCTGCAGGACTGTATATTAGCAATTCAGAAGCTCATTCAAAACATTTAAAAAATGGTAGACCTGTGTTAACTTAACTAGGCACAGGCTGGAATACAGTTTAGAAAGATCGCAAATTCTGTTCTTTGCTAAAGAAAAAGGGTAGGGACTAAACAAGCTACATCATTCTGTAACAAGCAATACTTAAAATTTAACATTTTGTGACCTTATTTTTGTTTTCCAAACTATAAGCTAAATAGTTTGCAGTGGTTTTGCACAAAGAGTTTTTAAAGGTTTTCAGAAAACAGGTAAAAGATCCTCTAAATCCATATACATTAAATATTCATTTTCACAGAGACGTACCAAAACTCAAACAACATTCTAGTGATACAAGAATATAATTTGATTCAGAATATTAGCAAATTATAATGTAACTACAATCATATCTCTGTGACTTAAAATAAGCAAAACGAGTTTTGGATCTGAATGTGAGTTTCTGATAAATGCTGAAGTGAAAAATTACGTGCTGAGTTGACACAGACACTAACAAGGATCTACATGTGCTGTACACTGCAACATCTCTCCTGCTAAAAAGAAAGAAGGAAAGGTGAAAATGTTGGTTCTTTCAAGAATTATTGGGGTTTTTTAGCATAAAGTTATTAATATTTTGGTCTCTGTAGTAACAAGCAGTAACTCAGGGAGATATCCAATCAAGGGTTACAGAAATTTTGACACCTATATTGATATACAGTATTGGTTTCATTGACTGGTTTCCCTGCTATTCCATCAGGTATTCAATGCAGTGACATCTCTAAGGTGTCAAAGATTTCAATCTAAAAGGTACGGTTTCTTAATTAACAAGTAATTTTTGATCAACTATTATGTCCCCTGTATATACTTCTACTTGAACAACAGTGTACGTGGTAAGTGAAATGAAAAGCTAGGAAGTATTTTTTTAAATTTTGGTAACACTTTAATAACCAGAATGTTCTCCAGCCAAATTTCATGCCCCAAATACTCACCTCTTTCTTAATTACTTTTAAAATAATTTGAAAAACCATATTAAAGAGAAAAGATTAGCTTACATGTTCGTCGCTTTTCAACTGCTTTACTCCAGACTGTATAACTTTAATGTTGGGATATCGTTTTTCTAATAGAGAACTTGGTTGCTCTTCTACATCAAATTCCTCAAGTGTTTTGGAGACCTGTAGGAAGAAGACACGTTTTCAAAAATATGAATCATGTATTAATTTCTTTTTCTAAAGCTTGTAACAAAGTGTGTTATGTCAACTTCCAGTAAAGAAGCCACAACATAAAGCCCATATTGTCGCAAAACATATTACTGCTGAAAGTTCCTTTTTCTATATAGAATCTTACCATGCCTATTCCTGGTAAAGAGTCAAAGTAGTACAGAGAATTTTAAGTCTAAAGCTAGAGATTAAGCAAAAATGGAGATTGCTGATGGCTGTTCTAACTGATATAATGCTTTACTCCATAAATAGCCTATATTATTAGAGTTGTTAACACTGCTTTTTGCTTTTTAACTTACCTGATGCAGTGTTAATAACCTGGTTTTCTGTTTGTTATAATGTTGATAAAAATAACTCAAAGATGTTCTCTCATGCAAGCATCTTCCTCTCCTTGGCATTTTAGGGAAAAGAAAATTTGGTCAAAATAGCTTAAACAATTGTAGAAACATTTTTGTCTGGAACAAAATTATATTAAATTATATTAAATTATATTCTTATATTAAAAAGAAAAATGTGATGGCTTTTTTTTTTTTTAAACCCTCATGATTGAAAACCCTTTTGTTGCAGCCAGTTGCCCTTATGTCAGGAAAAGTGCTGAGTGTTGTTCAGCTTGTAAGCACAATGTATAAGGCAAGTGTTTAGGCAAAACAGATTCAAGATCACCTCCAAGTATTTACCTAGTTAGCATCTCGTCCATAGTCATTATCTGATATTTCAGAGACTGGCGAAGGAAAAATAACCCCAAACAACAAAAAATAAACAAACAAACAGAGGCAAACCAGAACTTGGAAAACATTCAAGTAAGTTACGTTGAATATTCAAAGAGCCTAGAACACAGCTAGGAAGCAGAAGCCGTACCATGCTTGCAATTCAGACAGAAGTTAAGCTGCTCACATCCAAAACTTACGTGCTGCTGCCTTCAAATAGTGTTTAGCTATTCCCTTATTCTTCAGATACTGAAACTTCTGCTCATGCGAACTACAGACTTTACATCTTTGCATTGTGTAAATGTCTTTCCTGGATACTCATGACCCTGCTGTCAGCACTCTCAGGCTCAGATGATATTCTTCAGTTGGGTGTTACTCTACCAGCCTCACATAGAGCTCTCAGTCTCTCATCTATGTTCTTTGCATCCCATTAGTGCCAGACAAAAAAAACCATGGTGCGAAAAGGAAGAGATGCCGATAGCCAATTACAGTCACTAAATGCAAAGAAGTGCCGTTCCAATCTCTCAATGCTTTATTTTTTCCCCCTGTAGTGATAGGAATTAGGCATTCGTATACCAGGAAGAATTACGTTAAAACTGGGCTGTCAGATAAACTGCAGAGTGGCCTTTACCTGTCGTGAGATATGCCTTACCTGTTAAATACCATGTTTCAGAAAGAGTCATCAATATAGATGCCAGGTGAAAGCCCAGCTCTAGCTGTTTTAACTGTCCCTGAGAGGTAAAACCTAACTTCTTACTGGCTGGCAGCTTTGCAGCCTAATTTCTGCGCAATCCAGTCTCCAACTCTTTCCATGTCCTATGGCAGAGTTTAAAGTTCCTTCAGAGTGGGAAAAAGAGTAGTGCTTCCCAAGATCTGAGTATCTCTGCAAAACTAGCTTCATGAACTTCTAGCCAGAAATTTGAACTCATGTATGGATTTTATTTTCTTTTTCAAACCAGCAGGAAAGAGCACTGAATCTTCAGCTGATGGAAACGTAGCTAAAGCTGAAGGCAATTTCACAGGCGGCTATCCCTTTTTATAATTCTATATATCCCTTCTATATAATCCTACATATTTTATATACCTTTTTATAATTTTATGTATCCTTTCTACATAGTCCTATATATTCTATATTTCTTCTTATAACTCTGTAATTTAGACCCAAGATTAGGTTCTAATTTGTACATATACAAAATTCTGAAGAGGTCTTACCATAAGAAAAATTAGGTCTCTTACCTGTTTGAAATTCGTTACAGCTTTTATAACTGGAGAAGCTGTCATTAACAAAATGTCTTCTGATGGGAATTCCATAGCCAGCTTGTAAAGAAACAGAAATCATGATGAGTGAATACAGTCATCAATAGATTTTGACTTTAAGATGATAAAATTACTGGTGAAAAGTAGTATGTGTTACTACACTACTTTAGTCTTGTAGAATCCTATTGGATAGGCACTACTTCAAGATTACGGAAGGGTAACAACCAAAAGAAACAGAATTTGGAGACCCAAGATTTTAATTCACTCACACATACATATCTTGAAGAACCGCAGCCATGGTATAAATGACTACTCAAAAAACTATTCTCACAGTATTCTAAAGGTCAACTATAGGAAAAGACTGATCATGGGATTTCTGGACACACCCGCTTGCTGGATGTACATTTTTTTTATTGCATAGCCATCACTAATTGTTCACAGATTTCATTTTGACAGAGGAAATGCTGATTCCTACTGGCTATTTAAAATGTTATTTAGTAAAATGGTAAGTGGATTATCATCTTCAGAGTGCTACTAAGCAATGCAAGACTTTTACAGGCCCCAAGCCAAAGAGAAGAGTTCCCATTTCTGATGTGCATTGCTCTGCTACAGCTCTGTCAAGGACAAACCACTCATCTCCAAGGTACAGACAAAACCCAGGGCTCCTTGTCACCAGCATTCTACAGAGGAACAGAACAGTTGTATAAGCCACCAAGAAGCACATTTCATGTTGTATATGAACAACTGAGCTATAAAGGGACTAGCATGTACTCCTGTACCTCAGTTAAGAGCAATCTAACATAGTAGTCTGCAGGTGAAAGCGGTGAAACCTTGTTGCCAGTTTCAGGGAGATTCACATGGTCATACAGTTGGCAAATAAAAATGAATTTAATGAGGCTATGTAAAACTTGATGAAATCCACACTTCACACATAGCATGAATCCCTAACATGTGTTTCACACATACTGTAGCTGTATACTTGGTACTGACAGACAACAGGAAAAAAGGTTGACATGTAACACCACACTGTGCTGCAGCAGTTGCTCCCAGCTGTATCTAATAAGCCTCAGTAAAACTACAGAACGCCATGGAAAGCACCTGATCATGTTTAGTACCTTTATTAATGATAGATAATGAGATTGAGCACACCCTCAGTTCGTTTACAGATAATACCGAGCTGAGTGGTGCAGTCGATTAGTTAGAGGGAAGGGATGCCATCTCAAGCCTGGCAAGCTTGAGAAGTAGGCCCATATGGACCTCATGAAGTTCAATGAGGCCAAGTTGCAAAGTCCTGCACCTGCACTGGGACAGTCAACAGGATCAGTACAGACTGTGGGATGAAGAGATTAAGAGCAGAGAAGGACTTGTGGATACCAGCTGATGAAAAACGAGGTAGGGGCTGTCAACACACCCTCGGAGCCCCAAAAGCCAACCGTATCCTGGGCTGTGTAGAAACAAGTGTGGCCAGCAGGTCAGGGGGACCCCACCTAGAGTACTGCATCCAGCTCCGGGGCGCCCAGCACAATACAGATGTGGACCTGTTTGAGCAGGTCCAGAGTCGGGCTGCAGTCAACAATCCGAGGGCTGGACCACCTCTGCTATGAGGACAGGCTGAGAGAGATGGGGTTGTTCAGCCTGGGGAAGAGAAGGCTCTGGGGAGACCTTATTGTGGCCTTTTAATACATAAAGGGGTCTTACAAGAAAGATGGAGAGGCTTTTTACCAGGGTCTGTAGTGAGAGGACAAGGGGTAACAGTTTTAAACTACAAGTAAGAAATTCTTTACTCTGAGGGTGGTGAGACCCTGGAATAGGCTGCCCAGAGAAGTGGATGCCCCATTAATGGAGTTGTTCGAGGTTAGGTTGGATGGGGTTTTGAGCAATCTGGTTTAGTGGGAGGTGTCCCTGCCCATGGCAGGCAGGTTGGAACTAGGTGATCTTTAAGGTCCCTTCCAACCCAAACCATTCTGTGATTCTATGTAACAATCATCAGATGTGCAGTGTAACCTAAAATTTTAAGACTGACATCATGTACTTGCATTACTTACACATGCTCAAATGCTTAGCCCTCCCCTCTTATTACAATCTAATGGTTGTTTGAAACTTTAATTCAGTATTATTAAGGTTATTGCATTTCTTTACCTTTTAAAATACTAAAATCGGAAATCTGCCAGATAGAATATTAAGTTTATCTATGCATCTGGAAATGTGTAAGTCATCACAATCCAGAAAAAAATGTTGCAATATAAGCATGAAAGGCAGAAATTATGTAAGACGTGCAACATTTTGTCACCGAGAAAATAAATCCAACTCAAGCTTTTAAGGAAAATTCAGCTTTTAGGACATTTTGTCAGAATACTTCAAAATGTGCTCAAAAATAACTAATGCCGTGTGAATTTTTTTGAGACAGACCTGATGCAACGATTACTCTCAGATAGCATGAGAAGTCTGAACTACAAGACATCACATAACACATACCCAAAATGCAATATGATGGACAAGTTGTTTATTGCCAATATGTTCCACGGAGTTGTACTTGCTCAAAACCAGGACTGAGAAAAATTGTGCTCAGTTGTCTTCTTTTATTTAAAGCGTGCCCCCAGCTATGGATGTACAACACAGAAATCCTTCTAGAACACACAGCGCCACTTTTAATGGACTTGGTGAATTAAAATGTATGCTGGAAGACCACTAATACTCACCGCTAACTGTGCTTCCTGCAGCACTAAAAGATGAGAAAAAGAAGCAAGTCTGTATCGTCACATAACAATCTGATTTGGGTTTTCCAGGAAAAAATACAATGGCGAGGGAAAGAGCCCAAGAAAAGAGGTGTGAATTACAGCAGTAAGTGGCACTCTGTGAGCTTTAGAAGAAAACAAAGCCCCAGCTCTGTGGCACTGTAACACAGCATAAAGCAGTCTCAAGAAAACAAAAAATTTTAGCCCCTTTTATAGCAATTTTAAAGACTACAGACATCCAATATATACTGGAAATAACTGCATTGTGAGGCAGAATCATAGCAATTAGACACAATTCTAAATTACTTCCAGAAAAACAGGAAGTCTCTGGGAATATTAAATACTGACCCAACTCTTATTCTTGCAAGCACGTAAGGATATACAAGAGCCTTAATTATGTGAACAGTTTAATCAACTTTAAAGGGATTACTCATATTAACATAGCATTTAAGTGTCTGTAGTACCTAAGCCCACATTACATTAACCATGAGTAAAAAGGAAAAAACCCTCAAACTAGTAAGCGGTAGAATCAAACCAATTCCGTAAAGATGGAGAACAGTATCAATATTTTTTTGTAATTTAGCCTGCATGTGGTTTATACATTATGTCAGAAATGAAATCCTACCACTTCATCACCAGAGAAGATGCATGTGACAGACTTTGTACTGCTTTGTAGTTTTAACAGATAAAGTGTTCTTCATTGAACTAATACCCATATAAATTTATTCCACATTAGAGGTTCAAGATTATGTCCAGTTACTGTTACTTTAAAAACACCAAAAACCTTGAAACCAAGGAACAAACAAATTTCTTTTGGGAGCTTGAGCGCATGAAAAGGTGGAGAGATCGACAACCTCCGCAGGTGTACAGCCCTAAACGTTTTTTATAAGGAGCAGCACATCATAGCAGCCTTCAATTTAGTTATACAATCCCTTACAGTTGTGAGGAATAACACCTGCAGCGCTCCAACAAGTTCCTGACCCCTTGACTAGCAGAGTGCCAGATTTCTCCACTTAAAAAGTTTTAACCTTCTTTTTATGAGGCAGTCGCAAACCCTTACCAGGTTATCTGCAGGACAGTTTTAACCTCTTGAGGAGTATTTCCAGACAGATAAACGTTGTTATAACATTTCTTCCCTGGCACTAGTTTTGGTTTGGGGTCTTTTTTGTTAAAGAGGAACAAAGTGTTTGTAAAAAACTGGGGTGTGTGTGGGTGTGTCTGTGTTAGGACAGAATATGTAATTACTGTGCAAATGAAAGTATTTAAGCAAATGCTTTGTAAATCTCATCAACTGTTTCTACAGGAGTTGGTAAATCGACCCCGAAAGCATTTACGCCTCTAAGCACCGTATTTATTTGTAGGCGCTCGGTCCCTGCAGCCCTACAGGCCGGTTTCGGGCTGGCGGCCTACAGGGCGCCCGGGCAGCTACACACGGCCCGTACGCCTCGGTGCCGGCGAGCCCCGGCCTCACCGGCTGACACGACACCGCCGGAGCCGAGCGAGGGGAGGGCCGAGGCCGGCGGTCGGGGCCCACATGGCGCCCCGGGGGACGGAGCCGGGGAAGCGGCCGCTCCCCGGAGCCGGCAGCGCCTCAGGCCCCCCACACCTGGCGGCGGGAAAGGTAATGGGGGGGGGGNAGGCCGCGGAAGGCGACGGCGCTGGCCCTGGCGCTCCGCCTACGGCGAGCCGTAATGCCCAAACTGCCTCCGCTGGCGGCGGGAGGGCGGTGCGCTTCGCTCAGCGGCCTGGAAACGCGTTTTCCCCTGAACGTATTTATTTATTCATCCATTCACTCGCTCGCCCGCCCTGAAACACGTTTCCCCCTTAATTAATTAATAATATTAATTATAATATTACAATAAAAATAATAAAATTAATTAATTTGGCATTAACTTTCTCCGCTTGCTGGGGTGCTGATTGATTGATTGATTTATCATTTACTTTCTCTTCTTGCCAGGGCATCTATCTATCTATCGATCTATCTATCTATTTGGCATTTACTTTTTGCCACAGTATGTATGTATGTATGTATTTATTTATTTATTTATTTATTTGGCATTTACTTTCTCTCCTTGCCGGGGTGCTGGCTCCACGGGCCTGAACGCCAGAGGATTTTGATGGAGTTTGTCAAGGGACCACAAAGAACAGATAGCAAAGAGTTAAGACAAAAATTAAAGGAGGGGGGAAAAAAATAAATTGGATTCGCACCTTTCTTCATTCTTCACCAGAAGAAAGAAACACGGAAATGGTGAGAAACTGCCTTTTCCCCAGGCCTTTGCTCCCCACCTCTCCCGGCTCCCTGCCACCATCAGGTTTTGGACACAATGCTAAAAGTATAACGTGAGACCGTGGTGTGAAGATGAACGTCGAGCTGATGTTTCTGAGCTGCTCCTCTCCCTGCCTGTAACCCCCTGTCACACGGTGCAGCCCTCCGGAGGCACCAGGCACTTCCCGGGCATTGCTGGGGCAGGACACCTCTGGCAGCGCCTGGCCAGCGGTGGGGAGTCATCTGTGGTCGTCTCCTCCGTCATGGCAGCAAATGGCTTTGCTGTTTTCTTCCTTTGTTTTTCAAAGGTATCATGCTTCTTAACCTATCTTACCTTCTCTTGTCCTTCAGGGCGCCTACAGGAAAGGTGGGAGAGACTTGTTTTTCAGGGACTGTAGTGATAATACGAGGGATAACCGTTTTAAACTGAGAGAGAGTAGATTTAGATGAGATATTAGGAAGAAATTCTTTATTCTGAGGGTGGTGAGGCCCTTGAACAGGTTGTCCAGGACAGTACTGGAGACCCCATGCCTGGAGGTGTTCAAGGCCAGGTTGGATGGGGCTTTGAGCAACGTGGTCTAGTGGAAGGTGTCCTTGCCCGTGGCAGGGTGCTTTGATGATCTTTAAGGTCCCTTCCAAGATAAACCATTCTGTGATTCTGTGATTCTATGATTCTACTGTAACTTGAGAAGTGTGTCAAAGTAAGGAAATAAATTGACGTGTGACAAACTGCCCAGCAATGCATGTAGTTTGAGATGAGCATGAGAATGAGTTGAAGCTTTTCCAGTCTAGCTTACCTTAGAGTTTTCAGCATATTACTAAGTGTGGTTTTCATTCCAGCACTGACCTTCAATGATTTTTTTCTTCTTGGAGAAAGAGATAAGCTGTAAAACATAAAACTACTAATTGTGTGCACCACAGAAAATGACACCATTTTATGGCCAATGTCTGTTCAGACATTCCTGTAGCTCTCAGGACATCAATCACAGTCTTCAGAAAAGTCACCTCCTAATGGCAGTTAGGTAGAAATGCTTTCATTTTGTCTTTTTTTAAAGTAGTAACTTTTTTTTCCTAGCACTGAAGGTAATTTCACAGTCCAGACAATTGCTGGCCGTCTCGGTCATAAACTAAATTCTGTTCTCTGAACACATCCCATTCCACTGTAAATTACCTGAGTAAACAACCTGACCTAAACGGCACAAGAAATTGGGTAGATTTGCGTCATCAAGTATAAGAATACCTTCCAAGGATTTTATTCCATAGTACACAATAAATGACAGGAGAAATTCTCATTTTACTTAGAGCACTTGCTTGTGCAAACTAACAAAGGTTGTTACTGCCTCCATTCACAAAAAATGTAAAAAGCAATTTCAGATACAATGGGGCAAATTAAGACTTTGGAAATAGTTGCTCACAGTTACAGCATACCTTTTTAGTGCCTAACCGACAGCAATGGGATGAGAAGTGCAGCTCTGTAAAAAATTTTCCAGATTAATAATGTTTAATTTGTGTAGGGCATGTAATGAACTCAGCTTTAGGAGTGGTAACCCATTGCAAATTCATTTCTAAGACTTGTCATCAAGCTTAGTGCATATGCATGGGAAAGGAGTAGCAGAGGATGTGAGACCGTGAAAGTAAATGATGGTCATTAAGTAGATTTTATTCTTTATTAAATGAGAACTCTTGAAGTTCTCTGAGGAACTCTGAAAATCACTGTGCACCCATCATGGCGTGTCATTCCTATCAGTGTGTGTTCACATAACCTTCAATGCATGGCTCCTTCCAAATATAAATGTGACTCCCATAATCACCCCAAACTCCACTAGCCAAATCCGCTCTGCATACACAGATGGAGCAGGTATAGATCTGGGAGAGTCCGCGCTGAAACACTGCAAGAAATCTACTTGTCTGTAAAGCAATGTCTTTTTTCTATATATCCCTATTTTTTGCGAAGGGAAAAATGATACGTAGAGATACAGGTTGACTGGGCCCTCGCCACCCTGCATCCTCTGCTAAATGGCCAGTGTGCTGTGGCGCAGAGCAAAGCACCATAGATCATGGCCCTGTTGTGAAAAGCCGACCCTGCTGCCTGCCGGTGGTAATGCACTTTGTATTTCCATCACCCTTCCTTTTCTGCAAGTGTGTTTGGGCACCTCAGATGTCTGTAGGCCTCTGTTGATTTGGGCCAAGATGGTAAGTTTTGTCTGGGAATATAAGTAAAATATCGCTCATGAATAATAAATTAATGTACAGAATATGATAATTGCATCTGCTGAGGGAGCTGGCAGAAGT
>VZSF01005035.1:0-13976 GCA_013398295.1 Chionis minor
GAGACTGCTTTCATTTGGTTTGGAAGGTTTCTTAGTTTTTCGTTTGGTTTGTCGCCCTGTATAGTTTGGCCTAGAAACTTGCAGCGTGGTTGACGCGGTGGTACAGGGACCCTGCGTGAAGCCCGCTCACGTTCCCAGCCACGGGGCTGGCACCGAAGGGATGCTGTGGTACGGGAACTGCCGTTGGAGGTCGGTGGCTCCAGCAAACAGTGCTGCCCTAGGGATGAAGCTGGCCCCTAGCGCTCCCTATCAAACCGTTTGGGTTTTGGGTTTTTTTTATATTAACTTGGGTAACAGTGCAATTTAACAATGCAATTTCCTGTCTGATGGCAGTTCAGATATTAAATGTCACATCTGCCTAATACTTTCATTCTTAACTATGACACGTTTTCCCAGCACTTCTAAAAGAGACAGTTGTGATACGTTTCATTCCCTGCTGAATGATAGTCAGAAACCAAAATTTGTTCTGTAACCCATTATTATTACTAATTGTTGTTATTAGTAAGCATTGTAGAGGAGTTCCTCGGAACAGCAGCACAACAATTCTCCCCACCGTGGGAAAGGTCAGGATTTTCAGATGCCACCATTTGGACCCTGTAACCTGTTGCTCTGTGTGTCGCTCGCAGGTTTTCTTTTTCAAAGTCACAGTGAAGGACAGTCTCCAGGGACGTGCCTCTGCTCTTTTTTTGCCGTCTCCCTAGTCTGTCCCCTCCTTACAATGCCTCTCTGTCCAAGGGGAAGCTGCTGAGCCCTTGGCCGAAGTTGGCAATGCAGCGAACAATGCAGGCATTTGAAAACTAGGAAGCTCAAAAGTCGTGTTCCTGTGACCGGAGAGATGGATGGAAAGATCAAAGAAGAGGACACAAACTTGAGAGGGCGTCGTGGGCTCTGGCGTCTTAGGAAGCAAGCAGAAGAACGGGCTGGGTGCCTGTGATGCACAGAGCATCGCTGTTGCAACAGAGAGAATATCTCTGCTGCAAAAGTGTGTATAGAAAGGCAGGAGGAGCTTGCAGCTGTGCTTAATCTGCCTTTCATCGAGGAGGTCCTGGCAATTATCAGCCTTTCTGTCGTAAGTACTAATGGGGTAAGGGAGCGGGAGAAAGGACGCAAGTAGATCAAAGCTAAGTAGAAGGGAAAATCCTTATGGCAATTGCTTACTAAAAATGAAGATGAGATTCTCTGGCAATAAGATTTCTGGTGGCCCTGTGCAGATTCACACCAGCTGAGAGTCTGGCCCCGGAAACTGAGAGTGGGGCTCAGATGAGAGCAGAGTAACTGCTTATGCAAGCTTCAGGTAATATTTCTCATTGGCTTAGTAAACCTAGATCTGCAGATCTACTTTGCTGATGGAAAATTTGGCCTTGACTTAAAAAAAAAAAAAAAAGCCTGAAGCTCTGTTCAGGTATGTAAGAATGTACCCAAGAACGTAGAAACACACCTTTGTGGGCTTAATCAGGTAGATATTTGCCAAATTTTCCAGAACAGCTTGTGTATTCAGAGGAAAATCACCATTAAAAAGCACAAAGCTTCACGGAAGCTCAGTGTCCAGGCCGTTTTACAGAATTCAGGTTTTTACTCTACTTCAATCTGGTTAAAAAGCCTGAAAGATGAGCCATTTTTAAGTATTTCACAAGACTTGTGAGTCATGCAAAATCCTATCACATTTTTTCCCTCTGGTTGAAATCACAAAAGTTACAAACGGTAAAAGAGATATTAAATCACAGATAAAGAATGCTGCACGATGGGTTGGTAATAATAAATAAATAAATAAAACCCCACAGTTTTCCTTCTAGTTTATAATTCCCTGGGCATGAACTCAAGAGGTAAGAGCAAAGTATCGCAGCTCACCCTCAAAAAGGAGCGGCATGCAGCTGTATCCCTCGGAGAGTTGCTATTCCTTCTCTTGGTTTCTTTACTGCTCCAGGCAAATGGAGATTTCAATACCACTCCTTTATCTAGCACAGTTAATTTCCCCACCCAAGACCAGCTCAACTTCTCTAGCAGGTATGTTGGGGGATGGTGGACCCAAGCTTTTATCTGCTCCCAAGTCTTCTGCTAACAAAATTGCCCATTTGGGATCCCACAGAACCTGCTCCGTGCCTGGAGCGATCCTGGCAGGCAGGTAGGAGGTGACACCACGTCCATATACTCTGCTCTACCAGTGCTGCGACTTCTGTAGCGTTAGGATACCTGTATCCCCTAGATTTTTTTTATTACTAGAATAAATCCTGCCTGGAACTGCTGCTGGGATCTGTGGGTAAGTGCTGGGCTGGCCTTTCAACTTTTTTTTTCTTATGCCATTGTAATTGTTGAAGTCCTTCTCCTTTTAGTTTCTTTTCCCTGAAACGCTGTAGTCAGGCTTCCCAGATGTTGTGTTCTTTGTTGGCCAGAAATTTCTAAAGACCAAGAAGGAATTGAAGGAAAGCACTAGGCAGGGGGGCTTACCTGACAGTAAACCATAATCAGAGGGAAAGTCTCACTTTCTATTTCAGGTACCATTTTTGGAGCATGTATTGGAGGTCAGAAATTACTTTTGGCACAAATAAAAGTAAACTCAAATAACAGGAAAAACACGTGCCATTTTTGCCAGTATTTGGTGAAAAACTTGAGGGGAAACACGTATTTTTCATTGCTTATGTGGTTGAAATCTGTATGCTTAAGCTGGCTTCTAGCTGAGGGAAAATAGCGTAGTTCAGCAACTTTGCTTGTGGCACAGAGAGGAATAATTCTGCTTCTCAACCAACCTGAAACGTTCTTGCTATTAAATAGATTCCTAATGATTTCTCCTTGCTACTTTCTTCAGGTTCCTATTTTCACACATTTTTTCCTTTCTACGGTCACTTCATCCTCTTTCCAATCAGTTCCTGGTGCAGAAAAAAAAAAGTGGGGGGTGGAAGGGAAGGAAATTCAACTCGCCGTAAGTTAGAACTCTGCATAATGTTTTCAGTGACATCCCTTAGAGCTAAATCACTGCCACCAGCCGTGCGATGGACAGCGTGAAACCCCAAGCCCTGGTCCTTGGCGACGTGGTAGGGGGAAAGCAGTGCTTACCAGGCATGGCTGACAGGGTCCTCTTCTAGTGATTGATCTAGAGCTTCATCCGCTTCTCTGTGCAATGTAAGGGGAGATGATTAGCAGCAACCTTTGGGCACTGAGCTTCTTCCTTATTCGCCACCACTGTGTAGGATCTGCCATCTGATATTGCTTTCAGCAGTACATGTGAAAGGTCACTAACACCCCTGAAATACCCTTCCACGTAAAATTAAACGTGTCCTGCTTTCAGATGATTGCAAAATTCCACACATTGTAATAAACTGAGATACTAATTTTTTGTAAAATATCTTTTGTGTATGTTAACTTAATGAGCTATGTCTTGCCAATGCTAAAAATAAGTCTCAATAAAGAAAAGGCTTATGGAATGAGCAAAATTGCTCATTCCCACAAAAAAAAATTCATCTGTTGTCAGAGAAATCTGATGATGTAACATCTGTATCTCTCTGTTTCTTGTGGAGTAACACCAAACCTACTTACCTCTGCTCCTGCAGGCAGTGGGTCTCGTGAGTGATTGTAATGAAAAGTGAGGATGCTAAAGTAAGACTTCTAAAATAGATTCAAAGGTGTACTGATTTTTTAAAAAATCAACTCAAGGTAAATACCTGTCATGGAAAATTTTAATCCAAATGATTGAAGTTTAGCAAGATCAAAGCCTCTCAAAACAAGGTTTCATTACAGGAAATCTTAGGTAAGAGATGAAGCTCTCAACCCTGCTAGTAATCATCACATTAAGATGGATCAGCACCTTAAGAAGATCATATGTTGTTCTGCCTTTGAAAAGCTGGCAGCTAATTTTGAAAACAAAAAGGCCTGTACAGCAATTATTGGAGTGAACCTTACAGCTATCCACATGTTACTCAACAGTGACCATGTCTTTTCTGCTTTGTTTCTCAGCAAACCCCATTGGAAGAGGTTCTGCGTGTATTTAATTGCGTTCAATACCCGTGTGTGAACCTTTCTCACTGATGTCAAACTTGCGCAGAGGAAAGCAAGCTTCAGGCTCTGCTTTTGTCTGTTTGTTGCCAAAGCCTGGGTCTCACGCGTCTGTGTTGGCCACCAGTTGCTTTCTGACCACTCACAAGGCTAGCCTTTGTTCCAGTTCATCCAGCTGTCACTAGTGCCCTCTGAGGCACCACCACCCGGGTCATAGAGCAGTAGAAGGCCAATTTTGCTGCTCTACCTCAAGGAAGCAGCGAGAGGAAGAAAATGGCGGTCTCCTTACTCCATGAGACTGTCGCAGCTGTCAGAGCCAGCTGTGTGCTTCCAGCTGTCTCGGAGGGGTTTGCCTTGACACAAGGACATGAGGTGACCAGCCGTCTTTGTGGTCTAGAGGAAGAAAAGTTGTGGGTTTTATGTGTGTGTGTCAGCACCACCGGGATATCCCAAGCATGGGTCTGAACCTGGTTGTGCTGGATCCCATTGACAAGACAACGCCAGGTTTTGGAGATGGCAGTATGCTGTGTGGATAGTGGCAGGTACAGATGGTGGGGATCAGTTTGGTGGAAAAACATAGAGTTCAGCAGAAAAAAATTCCTCTTTCCCAAGGGGAGTGGCTTGTAGGCATTTTGGCAGGACTGCCTTAAAAGACAGCGAGATGCCTGCTTTTTACCCTCGGACAGATGTTTTGCCACATGAAGAGCGCTTTCTCTGAAATACAAAGTGCACGTTTCTTGGTTATTGTGCAGTGGATTTCCCCTGTGCTGGCTTGTCACCGTGGCACTGGACTGGGAAAGCTGCAGATCAAAAGCCTTACGGAGCTGTATGGCTGAAATGTTTCTGCTTTGATTGTCCATTAAAAAAAAAAATCTAAATGGAAGATGACAACCTGCTGACTTTGGGTTCGTACGCAAGTCGTTATAGGACTAGCCAACAGCAAGGTACTGCCTCAAAGATGAGTAGATGATTGGGCCTCTTCAGGAAATCTGCAGCAAACAGGTTAATTCAAAAGTAACTTTTTCAGGCTATGGAAAGTGGGTGGGAAGAAATAGCTAATGAAAAGGAGAAAATGCCAATGAATCGGAGTGTTTTACCTGATATCAGAAACTGTTGGCTTTCATTCTGATCCTGTTGGTTTTGCTGTATACAGTTTTTAGAGTGCCCTTAAGTTGTCTCAAAAGGTTATTACTTTTCCAGTGGCATTAGAAAGGCTGAAATGATGTTTGCAATGAGGGTGAGTCTCTTGAGGTTTTGGCACCCACAGCTCCAGATTAACTGGAAATGGAGACATTTAGTAAATGCGAAAATCAGTGCCTCTCAGCCCTACATGCTCCAGAGAAGCCAACATAAGTTTTATCAATAGGACCACAGCAGGAACACAGTATATGCCACACAAGGGACATACACCTGGAAAAATTAAGCCATCCAGAATGAATGCCAGCTCATAAGGTGGTGACCTCTACTCTATTTGTCCAGACAATCTCATCTGTGGAAGTCAGGGAAGCCCTGCTATTGGTTGCATTGGTGGGAAGAGCAACACTTCCCTTTCTGGTATTAGTTTTGGCTGACCAGAGATGTAATTCTTACAAATTGATGTAATTTAAAATTGCCTCAGGTTTCTAGTTCCCAGAGTAAAAGAGTTCTGTTCAAGGTCTGCAGTAGATTAAAGCAATGACTGCTAATCCAGAACTGATTCTTGAGGTGCTCCATGAGTAGAGAGGTAGCTTCAACCACGGCAAGATGAAAGGCCAGGTAGGACCTGTCAATCAAAAACCAGCACAGGGGACAAAAGGATAATACCAATGAGGTATGTGTATATATGTACACCCATATGTACAGCTGTATCTCCATTACACAGAAATGTTCCCTGCCTTGCCAGCAGTTACTATCTGGCTGTTTTCCTTCCAGAAAGAAAATCCTTGACAGACTTGAAGTGATGAGTAACGACTCCACTTTATTCCATTCCAGCTGCCACACAGGCACGTATGTTGGTCTGCCCTTGGCCCAGCAAATTAGAACGTCTTCTTAACCTTTTCTTGTTGTCCCATGTCTGCCCTGTCAATTATTGGTTGCTCGCTGTTGTGGTATGGCAGGGCATTCTCTCAGCAGACACTGGAATTCTTTTTGCAAGAAGGAAGAAAATAGTCTACTGATAAACAGCAGTATATGTCTAGGGAAAATGTCAGCACTTAAACCCAAGTCTTGCTTTTCCCTCTGAGTTGTCATTGCTGGATCCTCTGCCCTTCCTTACAAGTGGGTTTGAGGAGGTGGTTGTTTTGGCTGGAATTGGAGAGGCACAGGTGGTACCACCAGCTGTAAATTGGAGGAGGCACTTCCTGATTATGACCACTGCCTACACGCAGATCATTGCCAAGAGAGGAGCTGGAAGGCGCAGAAGCCTTCTCCTTACTTGGAAAAAGGGCCTGGAGAATAATCATCGCTCCCCTCTCCTGCAGGCTTTTACCTGTTGGCTTTGGGCTTCTTTGCAAGCATTTGGCTTCCCAAAATGCTGTGATGTGAGTAACCCTCAGCTGTCACTGACACATGGATAAACCAAGGTAACAAGTATTTAGATTCACAAACCTAACATTTAGGCACTTGGGTCCGTAGAAAGGCACCAGGAGCTCAGGAGATGCAAGCTCACGGTGCATTTGAAGGGCAGCTTACTTTTATAAAGGACTTCAACATGGAATCAGATGTCTTCTTAACCACGGCAAAGTAAGTGGTGAATGAACAACTCCTTGATCTTTGCGAGGTCAAGATTTCGCCCTCTGGCTTTAAACCCTTGTGGCGAGAGGCTCGTGCCAAGCTGCGGAGCGAGCACACGCCGGGGTCTCCTGTGAGCAGTTTGGGGTGTTGCTCTTGGGAGGCTGTGTTTGGAGGGCACTGCCAGCCACCTGCGTAGGCAGCACCATCCCGGTCTCAACTGCGAGCCCACACTGCCATTTGCAGTTATGTATTTTTATTGCCAGGTTACAATTTATTTTTTTTAACTGTTGTCTGGTGCTCATGTCTCCACCTTCACGTAATGAAGGCCTCTGCTGCTGGCCCTGACTTGCCTTGTCTTCAGGAAACTTGGGGTGCTGTGTCTCCTCGTTTGCCCTTTCCTTGGTCCCTTTGGCCCATTGCCACTTCACTTCACGGTCTTGGTTTTCACCTTGTCTCCTAAACGTGGGTCCACTGCACAGCGAGCAGCAAGTGAGGGAGAGGCGTTGGAGGATTAACCCACCACCGCATGCTCCTCACCCACGCACATGAGGAGAGAGCCAGATTAAAAGATTAAAGTTACAAACTGAAAACCCCCTCGGGCTACTGATGAGATCTGAGCGGCTGGCTGCGAAGCCAAACTCCCACTCTGGAGGTGCAGTGCCGCGCGCGCTGTCGCTCATGCCGGAGCTGCTGGCTCCCTCCATCCCTTCCTGCTGACGACTCCGGCTATTTTTACAGACCGAGAATTAAATAATAAACCCGTTTTGTCCTGAAGGAGGGACCTGAGCAATGCCTCAGCGATACCCGGGAGCTGAGGAGGATGGTTTTATGCTCATCCTCATTGCACTACTGAGACTTTGGGGTCTGCAGCCTTCACCGGCGCCTGGTTTGCTGGTGACACGGCCGCTAGATCACCTTGGTTGGGACCAGGGCCAGGGCTGGCACAGGAGGGTTGGCAATCAGTAGCCACTGATGGGGGTAACGACACAACACAGGGAGGGTCACTAGTCCCTTGAGGCTCTCCCACCCCTCCAGAGGGGTCTCATATAAGCCTCGTGCTATCAAACCTACTGCTAGATATGCCCACAGTTTTATATTCCTTTCTTCTGCTTGTTAGTATATTTTCTCACTCTCCTCCCCCCACCCCGTATCTTCAGTAGGACTGGGCAAAGAATGGCCTTTTTTGTTTTATGGCTGACACAGAAGTAAAACTGTGTCCCAAACCACAATACTCTTTCCATGCCAGTGTCTGTAGGTATGATACAAAATGAAATGAAATTATTTTTATTTGACCAAAGCAGCGAGTCTGAGCCAAGATGATGATTCCATTTAATACCTGGTGTACCGACCTCTCAAAAGCAATTTTTCCCCATTTTTTTTTTTCTCCGTTCCTGTTGTTTTCAAATTTTGGGGTGCTTTTTATCAGAAACAGACCGTTTCAAAGCAAAAAGTTCAATTCTGCTATTTTGAAACTGTTGCAATGGTATATTTTGACATCTCAGAAGTTCCTCCTCCTCCCTGTACTTTTCAGATGAATCTCTTCGTCTGACACAGACTGAACCTGTGAAGATGTTCAGTTCCTCCAGGGCTCCGTGTTTCATCACATTTCCCAGCTATCGGATGTTTTGCCCAGCTTTTCCCAAGTGCTTAGGTGACACCAGAGTGGAGTGAGTATGGGTACCTTGTCGTCCCTGCAAGAAACGGTGTGGTGGTGCGTGTGGTGGCCCAGGCAAGCAGTTGACGGTTGACTAGCAGCTGCCCGTTGTGCAGCCCTTCCATCCTGGGCTGTAGGAGCCTGCATCGCTCGGCTCTCTGCCTCAAGGCAGGACCCGTGGTTTCCGAAGGACTGAAAACGGGCATGGCCAAAATATCACACAGCCAGAACTCTAAAATGGAGTAATTCCCAGGTTTGTCCCTGTTTTGATCGAGACTAAATAAGAAGTTTTAGCAAAGTCTTGTTTTATGAACCGTATGCTCACACAGGTCTTTCTCTGTGATGAATCTGTACGCTGGAACTGATTATAATTAGCGCACTGCTTTATTTACATAGGATTGATCTAATTCAGAGGACTGGCTGAAATTCTTTGATCTTCAGGGTACAAGAGGTGAGACTACGATCACTTTAAACGGTTGCTCCTGGCCATAAAATCTATTCATTTGAAAATCAATAGAAAGCTATCACTTGCAGCGTTGATGAGATAATTTCCTCTGCTACTCAGCCCTGACCCTGTTCTCCCGGTTTTCACCCTCCTGTCAAGTTGAAATGTCTTCTTTTTTCTTTTTTTTTTTTTTCCTGGAAGCTCTGCTCCACCCCATCCTGCACATATTTCTGCGTGTGTGGGACACTGTCCTTTTCATTTGTAAGCCACTTTCTAATTTACGTGTGCCTAGCACGCACTCTGCTTCAAAACTCTTTTCCCAACCATGCATTCAGTCAGGTGTGTTGTAGCTGCCAAAAATACAACCCGCTCCATATCTATTCCATGTTGCATTGGATGAATTTATAGGTAAAGCGCTGTGGAGACTGTAAACTTTCTGGGGCATGGTCTCTAAGAAGTGCTGTCGTCTGTTCAGCCAGTCCTGCCCGTTGCACAACGGTATGAATATTTATGATGCTAAATCATAATCCTTGCCTCTGACCCAGCGCTCTTCTTCAGCAGATCTAGAATTGCTTCACTGAGGAAGCCGTCAAATCATTATCTTCATTTCCAGATGGGGAAACTGGGGTGCCAGAAGGTGAAACAACTTGTCTGATGTCAGCAAAGGAGGGCTAGAAGGGGAGCGCAGCCACCTCTGGCCCCAGCTACGCAGTCCAGCCGCTAGACCCTGCCGCCTCCTCAGTGGCAGCTAATAAAATTTGTGTTTATGCAATGCATTTTTGTCTTCTCCATTAACAGCAAACAATTTGAGTGTTTTCTTCACAGGCATTAATAGCCTCCCCGAGAAACATGTTTCAACATGCATTTTCAGCAGTGCTCCTGCATGCGTTGCGCCCCAGCTAGCAGCTGTGACCTGCTAGGAGGAGGCAGACTGGGGCGAGGGGGAGAGGTGGCACCTACGCCCCAGTGCCCCGCTCCTCCTCCTCCGCCACCCCTCCACTCCTCCGGTGGCAGTCGGAGAGGCTGGGGACCGACCACGGAGACGTTCTGCGTGGAGCTCCTTGGGGAGCTGTACCAGCTGCTGTGTTGGCAGCTTTAGAGCTGCCTCTGGGTCTGATTTGCTGTCTTGTCTCCTTGAATATAATTGCTCGCTGCTGATTTTTTATTTTTTTTTCTCTTTCCCTTTGATTCTGTGGCACTTGTACCCTACTCAGATTCCTCGTCAATCTTGCAATCTGGGGAGTCTGAGGAAATAGAGAACGGATCATCTGCACATTTCTTCTGTGTATTATGAAAGTGTCCCCATGCCATGTGTGATTCCAGTCCCTTTTTTTTTTTTTTTTTTTTTTTTTAATTAGACAGAACATCAAGGAGTCAGACTGTACCAGCGAGGTCTGTGTGCTGAGCTGGGAAGGAAGGAGTCGCTTCTGTGGAGATAATCCCTGCTCCCAGCTCCGTAGAGGGGACAGCACACCCCTCACTTTGCCCTTTCTAACCCTGTGCTTTACCTCCCCATGCCCCACATGGCTCAGCCTTGCAAATTTTCCATGGCAGAGTGCATTGTCTCTCTTGCAGAGCCCACTGGGGCAGGACTGCTTGAGCAGCAATGGCTATGGGAGCCCTTGAGGAGCAGCAGGACGTGTCTGCCTGGAAATCTGCGCGTGCTGTGGATGAGCCCCTTTCTCATTCTTTGGAGGTCTTGAGGAACCAAATCACTTCATGAAAGTGGCCAGAACTTTAGGCAGGGGCTTTTTCTCTCTTCAGTGTGTAAATGATGCCCAGCCAGGTACCTTAGCACACGGGTAGAAAAAGCACGTATAGAAGGTTGGGTGGGATTGTTTGGGTGCAGGCATCTGTGTGCTCTTTGTGCATTACACTGAACGTTCGCCACGAGGTTTTTGGTGCTCTGTAGGGCCTGTGTCATGAAGATGATCAGACTAGATAGTCCTTGCACGAGGTAAGGGTCTTAAAATTTGGCACTTATTCCCTAGGTTGCAAGCATTTTAGGAAAGACGGGAGGTCTGAAATAGAGGTTGCCTTCTGAGCTGAAGTTTTGCTACCTCCATGACTGGATCCACCTGATTTATTTACTTTCTTAGCGCTACAATTTCTTGCTTTCACCTACCCACTCTCAGTACGCTACAACCATTTCAAAACCAAAATATAACAGCATGAAAGCAGCGATAAAATTACCAGAACTCTCGCTGCTCCGCCCTCCCCATTTGTGTGGGGCAGACACCTTCTGAAGGAGACTTTTACCTCCAGATGTCAGGACATCTGGGAGAAGAACCATCCTCTGTGGGATGCAAGCGGAAGTAGTACCTGGGCAGGAAAGTATTTGAATTTTAATGACAGGACAGTGCTAAAATATACTGTAAAAACACTTCCTTGCTTTTCGCTGGGGAAGTCTCAATTTGTCTCATCGGCTGACTCTGGCTTTTTGCCCAGCGTTCTCAATCTACTGGTGAAGGGAGACAGCAGAGCACGTTTGTCCTATTCCTCTTCCCCAGCGCGAGATGCCAGACTGGAGAAGATACGCCAAGGTTCCTGGTGTAAGCACGCACCGCAGAGGGGGCTACAGTCTACTCGCCCCTCTCCTACATCTGCCCTGCTGTATTTGGTAGCCCAGGACAGGGCTGAGTTACACCTTGTCCTCTAGCAGCTGTCAGAAGCATCTCTGCAAATCCATTTGAATGCTCCCGAAGAAGCGCTGTCAGTCTCTCTAGGACAGGCACGCGCAGTTCCAGGTGTGCAGGGCCTCTGCTGGAGTCCCAGCGCAGGATCGTGCTGGCTGGACTTCAGAGGGGTCCTGGGAACTTCTTGCAAGGGAAGGGATTTGCATCGAGCATCCCTGGTGGAAATCTGGCTTCCGTCTCCATGCGCACCCTCCCTGCGCCTTTTCCCCATAGGAGCGGCTGTATTTCTGTTGCACTGGATGCACGGTATATAAAGCATTTTGGACAAAAAGTCTACAGAAGTGTGATTCTAATAATATTTTACAGCTTTAATTACCATGATTGTAGTGCCTAGAGGCGTATGCAAAAACATTTTGAGTGGGAGGAGAGAAGGCAGCGCTGTGAACATTTTTGTGGTTTTGCTGGGCAATGTGCAATGGAGTTTTCTCATGGGAACCACAGCATGCCAGGGAGAAAAGCTGCCTCTACCTCCTCGTCTGCTCCGTTGGGATACTGGATCACACCCCACAGTCGAGCAGGCAGCCACAGCCGCTCTGGGTTCAGGCAAAAGCTGGGCTGACCGTGCCTCTGCTTTGCAGAGGGGCTCCAGGTGCAGGCGCTGCCCGTTTCTGCAGGCAACAGGTATTTTTTTTTTTCCTCGGGCAACACCCCTTCTCTGGAGTCGGCGGCAGTTTCACCCACGGGATGATTTTAGGATTGGGCAGTCGCTGATTTGCGGCATTGATTTGCCAGCAGCCGCAGGAGCAGCACGCCTGGTTCCCGGGCAGGGCACGCAATGTAGACAGAGCCGCCCACCCCTCCCGGCCACGCGTATGTGGTGGTGGGGACGCAAGGGCACGGAGAGGGGGGCCCTGTGTGGCGAGGCGAGCCCTCCAGCGCCTGCCGCGCCACCCTCCAGCACCCTTCCCCACGGGAGGCTGCACGGCGCTGTCGGTTTGCCTTAGGCCCACTGTCCATCTCGACAGTCACGGCTAATTGAAAAATAGGAAAATACCCCACGCAGGAAGGCGAGTTTTTAGAGTTTCGGTGTTACAAAAGTAAAAAAAACATTATGACACACAGATGCTTGCATTTCCCTAGCTACGGGATACAGCCCTGCATCTTCAGAAAACCGTTTTTAAACGGTGCTCCTAGATCATATATTATTTTTTAGGCGTATTGATGTAGTTTCAGCGACAGTGATTTGCCATAGGTTCATTATTAAGACGCTACAAAGCCAGTGGCCTTCTATTTGAACAACTGAAAGAGCAATTCAGTTGTACCTGGACGTGGTCACCACAGAGCCAGTCCGCAACTCGGCTTCCCGGCTGGCACTGCAGTCCCTGCGCAGACGAACAGCCGCGAGTTACAACACAGCCTTCTGCTACCCACACCATTGATTGGAAAGCAAGGAATCCCTGCGTGATCGGTATTCCTGGCTACGGGAAGAGTCGGATGTTGCCTACAAGACAAGCATATTTTATTGAGCCTTTTTTCCCCCCTCACTCTCCAATTTATTTCCCCCATTTCAATCCTTTTACTATTGTTCTCCGCACGAAATAGGATTTACGTTGTTAAAAACCTCATATTTTAATCAACCCTCCATCAGTTAAATAAACACATGGTACCATTTCTCCTCACTTGATTCGACACTTGGTACAGATTTCACGCATCTGTATTTTGTACAGACTTAAAGATCTAAGGAAATTCTACTGAGATCTCTGTATCTTAAAAAAGGGAGCAGGTTTTGGCCCCAGGACTCCTGCGAGGAGCAGGAACTCAGTTTCCCATGGCCAAGTTACGTTTTGTACATCGAGGTTTTTACAAAGACGAAAAAAATCTACCGCTGGGTGACTGGGCGATTAACGGCGATCGGCTCCTGGAGCGGGAGATCCTCCACACGGCCGCCTGAAGCACCCCGAGCTGTCGCCATTAGCGGGTGTCACTGCCCCACCCCAGAAGAGCGCGAGGTGGGCCAAAAAGGAAGGTCGACTTCGTTTCTGCTCGGTATTCCATGTTCTGCCACCTGCCCGACTACCCGAAGGCGTCTCGCGGGCTGTGGTGTGCCGTCACCTCGCCTTGCCACGGTCCCTCGCCAGGTGTATGGATGTCCTTCCTTCTTGGGGGGGNGGGGGGTGGCACTTCCCAAGCAGGACACCACGGGAGCAAGGCTGGGCAGCTCTCCCGGCGGTTCACGACCGTTAGGTGGGAACACCAAGCCAGGCCTGCAGAACCTCCCGCTCGGCTAACGCTTGGCTAACGCCTGGACCGGCGCATTTGGGGCGAGCAGGGCAAGCAGGATGGTGGCGTTGGCCCTGGCGGGGTGACGCGCGGCGCCCTGCAGCCCGGCTGAGGGGTGGCTCGGGCCGACGACTCTCCTGCTGGCCGGTCCCCTGGGCGCCCGGCCCCGCTGGAAGCTGCCACCCTGCCCGGGCAGCCCGGCCCGCCGGCAGCGCTGTCGCTGGGCCACCGCTGTGCGCCGCGGGGCGGGCCCACGCCAGCC
>VZSF01005035.1:14959-29707 GCA_013398295.1 Chionis minor
GGGGCCGGGGGCGGCCGGGGGCCGGCGGGCATGCGGGGACGGTAGGTACCCCCCCCCTTCCCCCAGGGCTGGGGCAGGCTCGGGTGGGATGGTGGCACCGAGCGGGTGAGAGCCGTGAAGTATTTGGGTATTTTTTTTTTTCCTATTACTATTTTTTGTTTTTAATCCTTATGCGCTTCCCTCCCCCCCCCCCCCCCCCCTTCACGTTTCAAGTTTCCTATTAGTTGGGGCGAGATACGCATCTGTATTTGCATGTGAAACTCGGCTTAATAGGTTGTATTTTGGCACATCTCGGAGCTAGACAAGACTTTTTAATTTGCTAAGTCTCGCTTCTGCAGCTACATGTAATTTTCTTCTCCTGCTAAAAAGTCCTTTGGAAACGCTGCAAAAATGTAATGAATATGCAAAGCAGCCAGCTCTCAAATCCAAATCCGGTTTGTCTTCAGAGACTTTTCAAAGACGCCCAAAGTGATCAAGATATATTATGAAATAATCACTTTTTCCTAAAATACAGGCATGTGGTGTTTCGCACTTTCTCCTCGTGCGTATTCCTAATTTAATTGGTGACAGCTCAAGTATAATTCACCTGAAATAAAAATCTCTAAAAACCAGTTAGGGTTGCTCAATCGCTCTTCTTTCTAGCGCAGCCTTAAAAAGCAGGAGAACTGCTCGCGAAGTGGTTGCCCCGTGCTTACATCCCACAACTCCCGAGTTTTCCTTCTCCCGATGCTTCACCCACATCCACCACCTGCTTAGTGCAGCCGCCTGTCTTCCTCCCGCCTCTGGGAAAAGCGCAGCGCTGAACTCGGACCCGGAAGAACGGGAAGAAACGGGTGTTTTCCCCGGCTTAAGGATGTTGGTTGGGCTGGGAGCTGATTGCAGGAATAGGTTGTGATTCCTGCACTGATTGTTTACAAATATTTAGTAGCGCTCTGTGGTGTCTCTGTGGTTTTTGTTTTCCTTTTTTTTCCTAGGAGTTAATGTTTGTGGTCAGAGTTAAGGTGACATCCCAGCGTTTGGAGAGGAGGGCATGGCGTGTGGGGTGATAGGCTGTGGATGTGAATGAGGTAACGTGGAAAATGGGGATGCGTGGTTGTGGGTTGCAAAGGCTGAGTGAAAATCCAGCTTGTGATTTTTCTGGTTCTTCCGCGGCTATAACAGTATGCAACCTTGCATGTATTTTAAACAGCTTTTTTCTGTTACGGGGAGTTTCCTCGCTGCTTTGTTTGTTCTGTATGTGAAAAATGGGGAAGACGGAACACACAGGGAAGAGCGGCTCTCGCTCCTTACTGATACGGACGCTGAGCAAAGAAGGGGGAGACGTAGCAGCTCAGCTGCCATTGCTGCCTTCATTTATTGCTGCAGACCTTCCCGTGCCAGCTTGGCGTTCCCGCCTTTTGCCGTAAAAGGATTTGCAGTTGGCCATACCTTTAGAAGATCTTCTTGCCTGCTCCTAAGGCAGCAGAGCCTTCTGGTTAGCTTCGTAGGGTTTGCCAGAGGACGGTAACGGGCTGTTACTCCTGAACCAGGTTCGTTTGGGATGGCAGGTCAGAAAGCCTGAGACCCGTTGGGCAGGCTGTGGAAGAGGGGGAATGCCTCAGGGGGTGCCCCAGGGTTTTTCCGGGGGTGCTCTCCTCCCTGCTGAGGAGCACACTCGTGTCTCCTGGCGGTGAGCTCGCCCCGTGTCTTCTCGTTGCATAACCTCTTCTCCCGCTCACCCTTCGCCCCAAAAAGCACTGTCCCCACTGCGCTAAGGAGGGAGAACAGAAGTGGTGGAAAGCAGTGCTTTACGTCTCTTAGATGCAATTTAAAGGTCATCTGAAAGAAGTATGGCGCGCCGAGATGTGAGTGGGTGTGCTAAGGCTTTGCCATAGCTGGAGAGGTGAGCGGAGCCAGGCAGCGACAGCAATGCCGCGTGTCCTCTAGGTTAACGGTCTCTCCTGATCCCGGCAGTGCTGCGCTGCTTTCTGGGCAAACCTTGTTTGTTGCTTCTCCTCCTCTTCCTAAGCCTCCGTCTTACTCCTCCAGGTGGACTAGCTTACCTGCTTTCCTGGCTCTGTAGGCTGCGAGCTGAGCTGAACCAGCGGAGCGGACCGGTAATGTCTGGAAAAACAACCTAGCGAGGCTGTCTCGGGAAGGGGAGGGAGCCTTCCCCCTGTAAAAGTTTAGAAATACTTGGGATGTCGTTGAGGTGAGTGCAGAAGGAGCTCGGTTTAATGAGAGGAGAAAAGAGGTCAAAAGGAGGAGAGTTTGGAAGTGCCTTCTCTGCAGAAATTGGTAGCAATCTTACATGGAAAATTTGGGCGGCCCTCTCAGGAGTTTACTGAATTTGGAAAACAGAATTGGTCTTTAAAGTACAAAACAAAGGGGTTTCAGTCCTGCTTTAAATGCAAATCTCAACGCAGTCTGAACTGTGGACTCGCTGTTGACGCCTCCATAGTACATATTAATCCAGTTTTATCTGTCCTGAGGAGATTTGTCGATTAGAAGCCTCCAGGTAAAGGCTGCTCATGGACTGTTGCTGCTCTTCCAGCCTGTGGGCTGGAAAAATGAGCTCCATGCCTTGCCTGTAGCTCTTGGGTTGTGTGTAATTTCACTGCCACCGTCCTCCCAGGATTCAATTTAGTGCTCTGCACAAAGTCCATTTATGTAGATTTATGTAGATTTTGTGCCAAGATGGATGACTTTCAGAGCAAACGGGTATTCTTGTAACAGTTATATAATTTAATTGGTGATATTGATGGTAGAAAGTCAGCGTCGTTTGAAATGGGAGGGTAGGAACAGATTACTGAAACGCCACCAAACCGTAAGCTGTTAGTTTTGTTTGTCTTGTCAAAGTTTGTATGGAATGGGAGGCTTTTTCTAAGAACTTCTGGGAAGTAATGACAATTTTTAAAATACTGAATTACTCACTGTTTAAAGGATTACCTTAAGTGATTTTCCTCATTTTCCTTCTCGTTTCCACATCTTTGAGTGCAGACTGGAATTATTAATTAACTATTATTTTTGAAAACTAAATAGTATTGCTAAATTACGTAGCTCTTAAATGTTTCCAGTTTCACCTTGAGTTCCAAAGCGTGCAGTTTACTAGCTCTTGAGCTCACCAGCAGCTCCTGGAGGTGGCTGCTGGGATCTAAATGGCCCCTGCTGTCCATTCTGTTTTACAAATACCAGCGTACAAAGAATGGTACATGCAGCGGTGGTTTGGGGTTTTTTTATTTTTTCTTTTCCCCAGGCTTTTCTTCCTGAAGAGATTTGTTTGTAGGTATTCTGTTCCTGCCATATAGATTATTGTAAAGTTTCTGTTGGCCTCCTAGTTTTATTTTTCTCCAGTAGAGTTTAATCAAAGTTTTATAGCAAAAGCCTGATCTTTCAGATGCCTCCTGAATAGAAGGGGAGTTCCGTTTAGTACATGTGTACATTTACTTTAAGTCGCTGAAGAAGAAGTGCATATTGTAAAAATAATTTCTGCCTTAGTTTTACTTTTGATTGTCAGTCTCCCAATGCCCCAACACATACAGATACATATTCTTGCCTTGGAGTTTTGTGGGGAGGGGATTTGCATGTCATTAAAACAGTTTTCCCCAGCGTGTGCAAACCATTATGTAAGTGCTGATTTTCAGGTTTCTGCTGTGCATTTTTTAAAGTACAATGTGATAGTAGAGCCAGAGTAATGTTAGCAGACCAGCTTCATGTTTCAGTTCTGTTACTTTCCCAACCAACTATAAATTACATGCTTTAGACCTTATTGATTGGTGGTTTAGCTTAATACAGTAATACTGTAAATTATCCGCTTGTAGTTGTGAAAGCTATCGTAGAGTGAAGAGGTGTATGTGAGAGAGAGATCTTAGAATTCACTGAAGAGTTTATTATTTGCGGGCTTACTGTGGATAACGGGTTTTATGAAGTTGAAACTTGTGCAAATTTTTTTTCTGCCGCCATGAGGGTAGACTACTGCTGCAATTTGTCTGTTGGGAGCCCTTAGAGTGCAATTGCCTTATTGCTGAATGGTCAGAAGTATCATTCCATGTCATAAGTATCAATGACGTGCAGGCCTGTTAGCAAATGGAACAGGCATGTGAATTCAAAATAACATTTTTAAACTCTCTGTGTTGGAGTCCATCAGTATTTTTGCTTTGTCTGCAGATGTTGCTGCCATAATGTAAGATCTGCAGAGGCATTAGATCCTTTTTACGTGAAATGGGGGAAACTGTAGAAGTACTTGGTTCTGAAACAGCCTTTTACTGATCCAGTTTCATTAATCCTCTGGGGTTCTGTGAGGCACTTTTCTTCTTTCCTTTCCTTTTACAGTCCTCCACACTGCTGTGGGGGAAATTATTTGAGAACTAAGGAGAATCGAAACTGATGAGCTTTTTTTCTTCAGGGGATCAAGTATTCAGTAATTCTTCGGAGTGTTTTGTGATCATTTTGATCTGAAGATATAAAAGCGAGTCAAGTAGAAGCAGTGAGCAATATTGAATGACATTCTTGGGAACAAACATGAAGTGGGAATGCTGAAAACAAGCTGGCTTCATGTTTGAATCATCTTTTTTTGTAGGTGCATCGCAACTATCTGCTGATTTGTTTTTTCACGAATGTTTCCATTAAGTTAACTAGTCAAAAAATAGAGCTATTGCCCCTTTTTTCATTCCTGTACGTGTTCTCGTAACAAGAGAAAGAAATCCTGTCCTCCGAATTGACAGCCTTATGGAAGGATGGGCGATTGGGGAATGAATGCGTCTGGATGTCGGAATTCTGGTGCTCACCTTCTCTCTGTTTTTACTGTTTGCAGGTTCTGTCGTCCGTGATGGCGTCAGCTCTACCCAGAACCCTTGGGGAATTGCAGCTGTATCGAATACTACAAAAAGCAAATCTCTTATTCTACTTCGATGCCTTTATTCAGCAGGGTGGTGATGATGTCCAGCAGCTCTGTGAAGCGGGTGAAGAAGAGTTTTTGGAGATAATGGCTCTCGTAGGCATGGCTAGCAAGCCGCTTCACGTCCGAAGGCTGCAGAAGGCTTTGAGGGACTGGGTCACAAACCCTGGTCTCTTTAACCAGCCTCTCACCTCCTTACCGGTCAGCAGCATTCCAATATATAAGCTGCCGGAAGGGTCTCCCGCGTGGCTGGGGATATCCTGCAGCAGCTACGAAAGGAACAGCAGCACCAGAGAGCCTCACCTGAAGATTCCAAAATGTGCTGCCACGACGTGTGTGCAGAGCGTGGGCGCAAGCAAATCCGATGTGGTGGGGAACTTATCGCTGCAGAGCGGCAGCGAACCGAGACTCTGGCAAGGACACCACACCACGGAGAGCGAACATAGTCTTTCCCCGGCTGACCTTGGCTCTCCAGCTTCACCAAAGGAAAACAGTGAGACCCTGGACGCCGCCGCTGCTCTGTCAGTTGCTGAATGCGTAGAACGTATGGTTCCCTCCCTGCCCAAAAGTGACTCGAATGAAGTCAAGGAGTTACTGAAAACAAATAAGAAACTGGCAAAGATGATTGGTCACATCTTTGAGATGAGTGACGAAGACCCTCACAAAGAGGAGGAGATCAGGAAGTACAGTGCAATATATGGCAGATTTGACTCGAAAAGAAAGGATGGCAAGCATCTCACCCTCCACGAGGTAAAACACCTTGAGTGACAGTGGGCTTCCTCCCCTATTGCTGCACCTTCTATGAGATGTTGTTCACAGGGTACGCTTTTCGTATGGGCAGTTCTCACCGGGTGACGAGACTGGTGTGTCTTACAGGAGCCGTAGGCAGTCCTGCCCCGGGGTAGAAGTCTCGGGTGCAGTAGAGGTGCCCTCTCTTGGGTGGGTGGGTGTGTGCACGCGTGCACTGATGACTTCAACTTGGCATCATCAGACTGCTCAGTCACTGGTGCGGGCTGTCAGACAGAGGGTGTAAACAGTTTGGCGCTGGAATAGCAAACCAGCATTGCGCTGAGCGTGGCCCTCGGATTCTAGGCATTTGGCATGTTTTTGAAGCAGTCCTGTCTTGAATATTTCCTTGCAGCTTTGAGAGTAGACAGGTTGTTTGGAAGATTAGTAACTAAAATCGCTTGTGTCTGGTCCCAAGATCACCTGTCTTGGTTACTGCCCTCTGCTGTCTTCCCCCACCTCAAGACCCTGCTGTGTAGTTTGCGCCCTGGAGGTAAAAAGGATTCTGCTGATGAGATCTCTAAATCCAGTGGGGTGGGATTTTTTTGTGTTTGAATTGGAATGAAGCTTAATCACGCAACTTGTGGGGTTTTTTGGACACGGTGGTCTTAAGCCGGTCAAGCGAAGTGCAGACTGTGTGAGGAGCAAGGGAAAAGACCATCTCCAGTATTGATGGGTGGCTGTAATTTGAAGAGTTATGTTTTAATACCTGCGTAGCATCTGTTCCCTCTTGTCCTTAAAAGTCCACACGGGCCTCCTTCGCTTCTCTTATGGCGTTCTTGAGGCTCACACTGCATGTGTTGTAACGCAATAGGTGTGTCTGTGTGGGGAATAGTTCTCTAATGCCAAAGTACAGTACAAGAGGAGAACAAACATTAATTCAAAGCAGTGCCAAAACGCTGTTGATATGAATGCTGCATCAGCATTTTCACGGTTAACAGTGATTGCAAAATTTCAGTTGGATTTAAAATTTGGCATGTAAGGCTTAGCTCCCAAAAGGAAAGGCAATGTTTATGTTACAGGAGTGCCAAAAAGCTCTACTGGCTTTAGCCTTTTTTTCGCTTCAAGAAGAAGTTTTTTAGGTGTGGGATCCATAGCGTAAGACTAGGCTCTCTTTATGGTTCTGAGTAGAAGAGCAGAAGGAAACAAGGTGTATTTCTTTACATTTTTGCTTATGTATTTGTATTTATTTATAAGGCAACCGCACATCACCAGTGGTGACTTCTCTAGGGCCTTTACTACAGACTGGGGAGAGGCTTCCAAGTAAACTTGTCAGTAGCCAGCCACGTTTCTACCATGCAATTTTAGTCATGCAGCTCTCACTTACGTGCTTTGTGGCTTTATGTTCAACGCTTAGAGTCTATGAATTCATTCAGTGTGCAAGAACAGATCTTGCCTTACTCCCCTGACCTTGCGGAAGTCTCTCCCATAACACAAGAAGTTGTGTATGAGATAGAGGCAGGATTTGAAAGGATTAATTGTGTAGATGCCCTGTGCATGTTGCTGCAGAGTCAGGATTTGGAGAAAGGAGGTTCTCCTCACCTGAGGATGGAGGCAGTCGAGGTGTACAGTGTGTGCAGCTGTGCGCTTTCGAAGTCTCTGTCTGGGGTGACGGCTGCAGAAAATAGTCTAAAATCTGGGCAGACTTCTTGTAGGGTAATTTCCTGGCATCCAGCAGTGTAATGGGAGGTGGGTGCCAGGGTGCAGGTTCTGTGTCAGGCGTGTGGTAGGCTCAGGAGCAACTCTACGAAGCTGGAGGAGTGAATGGTGGGGCTGGTAGTTCGAAGGAGCAGTGTGGCAGAGAACTGGAGGAAAGGATGACTGCTCTGCCTTCTTACTTTTTTTTAGTACCGCACTACAGATCTTTACTACATCACTGTAAAACCATGTTTAAAAATGGAATGAGAGCATGGTTTGGCTTTAGGAAATATTTCTATCACTATTATGATTAAGGGCACAAGATCAAAGGAGTATGTGGTTGACTTATGCCTCACTTACGCATGTGGGGCCTCACTGAACTTGATGGGAACTGCACACATGCAAGCAAGAAGAATTTGCTCATAATTGGTTTACTGTTTGCTTAAAGAGGCTGGATTTTACAAAGTTTTGTCTTGAACGTTTTTCTCTTCATTTCCATTTTAAAGCAGAAAATATACAAATAGTAGCAAAGACACCTTTTTTTTTTTGTTGTTTGTTTAAAATCTGCTAAACCAGAGTTTGCCTTCTGTAAGCTCAACTGCAATGGATTTTTGGTTTTGATGTCTTAAACAATTTGCTGCTCAGAAGGAAGGACCTTAAACAACCAGGGAGGTAAGTTTCTGCTTGTCCAGAGACTCTGTTTCTGCACGTGTTAATACATTCCAAGGCTGTCATTCTGCCTCACGGTTCAAGGTTTCTCCTTGCAGCTGGCAATGAACAGCTGAATAAACTTCACTATGAGTTTAAAAAGCTTGAGTAGGGGTTAGCTTCTTCAGGTAAAGATCAGGGTAGCGGTGTCTCCTCAAGCAGAGTGGAGTTGCATGCAAATTAAACTCAGACTTGATGGAATTATTTGGTGGTGAATTAGTGAGAATGTTCTCTGTTTCAGTATGAACACCAGAGTGTCTCGGAGGGCTTGAGCAGCCATTAGAGGCCAGTGAGAGCTGCAGACACTGAGCTGGTTTTGAAGTGTGTGTGCTGTTGGTGGGGTTATCTGCATAGGGCACTGATCTAGCGTAAAATCTGATGCGGAATCTTGCAAAAGACGTTTCAAAACTAAGAAATGTACTGTGCCTAATCCATCCTGTTGTCTCGGTGTTACACCGCTTTTCAAGCACGGACAGCACTTTATGTGTAAAGTTGGACTGGAGAGGGATGAGTACAAGGCATGCCCTTGAACTTGGTGACCCATGCACGTTTGAGTCAGATCTGTAATTTGCGTGTTAATGTTTTAGTGCCGACTAGGTACTTACAAAACCGAAAAAAACCCCTGTTTAATAGTGTGAGAAACACGAATAAGAAATGCAAGTACTAAATTCTGTCTAGCTCGGTCTTTTCCTTTTCTTTTGCTGACTCATCGAAACAGTAGGGCTTGGTATCTAATTATCTGTTTTTTACTGGGGGCATCTATGAACCCCATCAGATGGGAACATACCCATCCCTCTCCCTAGAGCCTGTATGGTTATGTGCCGCTCCGTGTCATTAAGGCTTTTAGCAAACAGAATCTTTATTTTTAGGCATGCAACACTTTCTATCTCTAGTATTATGCCTCCTGAAAAGGCAGGAAGCCATGATGCACTTCAGTTCACTAAGTCTGGATGTGACCTGAAAGAAGAAACCAGGAAAAACAAACAAACAAACATTTGGCTTTTCTCATATATTAGGATAAACAGCATTTGCCTACAACTACCCAAAGCATTTTCAGTCATTTCAGCTCTTTGTAACCTTTCAACATTTTATTGAGGGATAAAAAAATCTCAAATTATTTTGTAAGCATTAGCCATATTATTCATCCTCGGCAAAGTAATAGCTATCACCGTTACAGGACTTAATGCCTGCATTGGATGGTAATTCTTTTCATCAGTGTTCTATTAATCTTTTATTTTTGTATCTTTTTTTCCCTCCACTGTTTTTTCTGAAAACGTAGACATTGTAGAACAACTGTTCCTGTCTAAGGGGTAATAGTTTGTTATTTTAGTACATTGTATTGTAGGAACATAGTAACCTAGATGTTTCACTGATTAAACCAAAACTTCCCACCCTTGTACATCTGATCATTGCAAGATTAATTTTTTTGTCTGTACAGAGACTAAAGGTTCAAGCAATGCGTCTAGCTCGCCTGTTAAAGACGTGTTTGCACCCTGATTAGCATTCAAGTATTGCAGGAAATGCCCTCTCAGATCAGAGGCTTGTATGCTAAACACAGGAAAAAGTGCTTATGAAATATTAGGAAGAGCAGTTCTGTGTGAGATTCTGCTAGAAATACTGCATGGGCACAGGCCGCTGAGAGAACCTCAGCTCTTCTGCTACATGTTTTTGTTTCTTTCAACCTCCCTGGAGAAGAGGTGTTGCATTAGGTGAAAGAGAATTTTTTCTAATTTGGATGACATTGAGCACTGCGGCAAAGGATAGGATAGCATGGTGTGTGTTGCTCACGTCTTAGGACAGCTTCCATCCTTCAGGGATGGAGCGTGCTGTGTTTTGGGTGAGTTGCTGGATTTAATTCACAGGTAACGTTCCGCAACGTGGTAGACGGTGGGCTAAGGGAGCGAGTTCCTTAGCCTTCTCCCAAGAGACACCATTTAACTGCAGGCTTGCTGGTCTGTCCTCAGCTTCACCTTCCCTCCCCGCTTCCATGAAAAGCGCTTTTTGTACGAGCAGTGTTTTTGGTGTCTGAGGTCACACGTGTGCGGTGCTGCCCATCCGCAGCCACATAACCCCGTGCACTGCCAGACCGAGGGCTGGGGGTGGAACATCTCCATCCATCATGGATATGCCGGCTGGAAGAAAACCCATCTGCTTGGTAATATTCACTAGCCTGGGCCACGTACAGAACATATTGTTGACAGTAGCAGCAAAGCTTAGGCTGTGCTCATTTGTGAGAAGCCAAGCCCGTTCAGAGAAGCCTAATTTCCAGAAATACAGAGTAGAAGAGTTGTGGGCGCTTGGGGAAAATACCTGTAGTATTCAGTTGGCCTCTTGTTGTTGCACCTCATTAAAAGTGCTGGAGTGCTTCAGCTGAGGAAGAAGTGAAAATGTCTCTTCAGCCCCTGATTGCTGTGGAAGGAGCAGGGAATCTTCTCTCCAGCACATCAGTTTCAATGTCTGTTGTTGCATTAATGGTTTTGGTTTTTGTCCATACTGTTGACCATAGGCTTTTCAGACCGTACTATTGTTAAACTGGCGTAATTCATAACAGTATCACCACTTCCTAGAGGCTTCTGAAGAGCACTGTGATGAAACCATTTTGAGCCTTAACTTAATGTGAGGGGTTTTTTTCCCCCCTCTTTATGAGATTATTGCCAGCAGCAGAGGCACTAGAAATGTGTCCCGGCAGTCTCAGGAAAACATCCTTGTTACAAGTTACATTTAATTCATGTCTGAAGATAGTCTTCACAAACATGAGGGTGAGAAACATAGCTAAAAAAAAGTTTAATCGTTTCTTAAACCATCACCTTCTACAGAATTTATGCTGTATTCACCAAGAAAAGCCATCTGTACCCACACTGTCAGGTTGTGTTGTTTTTTTTTTTTTTTCCCCCCAAGTCCTGGGCATATTGCATTTATAAAAATAGTATTCCCTGTAAACCAGGCTTTGGGAGCCAAACACTGTGAACGTTCAGAGCTACTGTTTTATGCTGAGATTTAATTAATGCTGTGATAAGGCACAAGCAGCGCACATTGAGAGAGTCTTACAATAATGTTTTACATTAAAGGACATTAAATGCACGAACTATGTTTATATCTTTTCTCTTCCCAGAGGCTTACCTGGCTTGGTAAGGGTATAAATAAATTGAAAAAAACCCGCAGGGTTTAGTGTACAATTATAGGTAATTTTACTTGCTGTTGAATTTTTTTTATTATTATTTCAGAAGAACAGGTACTTTTATGAGCACAATGGGTGAAAGTATGAAAGATCATGTATCCCTGTTTTTGTGTTTAATTTCCAGCTTACAGTTAATGAAGCAGCCGCTCAGCTGTGTGTAAAAGATAACGCGTTGTTGACCAGGAGAGATGAACTCTTCGCACTAGCTCGGCAAATCTCTCGAGAAGTTACATACAAGTATACTTACAGGACCACCAAGTAAGGTTTTAATTAACTCAAAGGACCTTTACTTTCAGGAAACTGATCAGTCTTGATAGCATTTCTTTTGAAGCACTAGCAACACTTTCTTCTTGCTCTTTAACTAGCAAAGTGCTCTTCTGAGGAGGGTAGGAAAACGATATTTAAGTCTTGAAGCTTTTAAACTGCTAAGATCTATCTGTCTTGAATTACCTTTTTATTTGCTCTCTAGTTTTCCAGATTTTCCGATGATAGTGCATGTTGAGAGACATCCGAGAGCCTGGCAGTTTCAACTATTTGAGGCGTTTGTGGATTTCAAGGTTAATGTAAATAGGCAGAGTAGCCAAAGCTGCTTCATGTATCAATTATTTTTTTTCCATATCCAGATTTGGCTTGTTAGTTTCTAGGGAATGAACGAGATAAGGTCATAGAGGGGAGTGGCTTACAAACTTGCTCTAAAAGGAATGAAGCAGAGTCCTAATTTCAGTTGTTGTTGTTATGTTAAATGAACTGCCCTTATCAAAAAGTAACAAAGGCTTAACAGCTTTTAAATACAATTAAAACATTAGAATTAGTAAGTATGATTGAAAGTCTTGATACTTTCTATGTATTGTTTTTAAATGTTAACTCTCTGATGGGTAATGCAATATCCTTTTAAAATACATTATACATCTAGGAGCGTTTTATGGTTTTCCCTTCCTCCCCTTTCTTCCATAGTGATTAATGTAAATATACACCCTTTCTGGGTAAGCAGTGCCAAAGGTATTCCCTGTAGTTCTCTGTGCTCAGATAGCTTTCCTTTCTGTTAGGAAGAAAAGTGCACAGGTCTCTTGACACTTTTGAAAAGAACACAAGGCCCTTGTATTCGTCTGTGTTTGAGTGACATTTACTGCCAATTCCAAGTGAACTGAAGGCTTTTTCTGTGCATCTCACTTGTTCTTGCCTGATTTTTTTTTTTCCCCCTTGACTCAGTTTTTCATGATTATTTCTGATGGTCAGGGTTAATGTGCTGTTCACTGACAGTGTATTTGTCTTCTCTTCTAGATCTAAATGTGGAGAAAGGGATGAGCTGTCACCAAAGAGAATCAAGATAGAGGTACAGTGTTGCGGCTCCTGTATTTTGACCTATGCATGCTAAAATTCACTTCTGTTTTGAAGGGATCTGTCTTAAGGAAATCTGTCCAAAAAAACATTTGACAGACAGTTGATGGGTGTGAGAGGGGGGGGGGAGAACTTCACTGTCTGTAGATGTAAATGCTTGATGGAGAAGCCTGTAGGAGCAGGGGTAAAGGGTAGGATTTGCTTTATGGTAAAGTCACTCTCAGTGTTTTACACTCCTGAGTGAGTAGGAGGGGGAGGAATGGGACTTACTGACTTCCTGTAGTGGAATAAGCTCAAGTGCTATAGGATGTCTTCCCATAAGGCCTCCTGCTTTTAAGTCAGTGCAGGGAGGGTTTTTTTTAATTTGCTTGAGTCAGCTTTTGATAATGTCCAGAATCCAGAGTTCTGGATAAGGATTGATGGCAGAATAGCAGCCGTCTCTGACTATGCTATAAATTGCGAAACTGATCATATTGAAAAGGCAAAAGCTAACTAAAGGCTGTATACATCAACACAAGTGGTTGTGCCTGTAGATGCTAATTTACATGGGATTTGTAATTATTTTTCTGTAAAAAGCACGTGTATACATGGCTAATGTATATACCTGCACAAGGTGTTGCTCAGGGAGATGCTGGGAGTTTCTTCTTAGGAGTTCAGGAGCAACATACATGTAGCTTATCTTTCTCTTGAGTTGCCGCTGCTAGAGAGTAAATTGGAGGCCTTTTTAAAAGTCACTTTTAATTTAAAAAAAAAATAATTGTAAGTATGTATACCTATACACCTCATAAGAATAGCAGATCTTCCTTTTTAATTTATTTTTTAAACAAATTACTGTTTCGTTGTTAAGGTGGGTGTCTAATTTATCCTTAGTGTTGTGGGGTTTTTTTTATTGTACTGTCTACTTCGAAAGGTGTAGGTTAAATGTGTGTTGGAATGTAAGCTAGGCCCGAAGTAGATTTTTATGTGACACGGATATGTGATATATTCTTTAACTGTAGAGGAAAGTTGCAACATATTCTGGAATGCATTTCTCATATGTAACTCACTCTGTGATAAACGGCGCGCTGAATGCAAGGCTCTCATCTTTTCAGTAGCATGAGACTTCGCTACCTGTACAAAGGCTTTTCCTGGGAGGCAAACCCCAGTGGAAGCAGTTAGTTTTGAAAAGGCAGTTACGAATAGGTATAGAGGAGTTAATCTTATTTATTTATTTGTTTGTTTGTTTATTTATTAAGTCTGTGTATAGTTGTAGTTTGAGTTTATGTAATACAAAATACGTATGCGCATTGAGGATTTAGTGGTAACTTCGATGATTAATGTCATTTATGTGTCTTAGGATTTGCTTTGACCTATGCTTGTTCTTTGATCCACAAAAGAGCAGCGGAAAGCTATGTTCAATGATTTTATGCATCTTCACCATTGTCTGCCTTGACTGACACGTTGCAGGATGGTTGCTTGAGTCTCCCTTCTTCTGTCCAGTCTAGTCCTAATTTATAAGAGCTGGTGGGGAGCTCTGCTGAGAGAATATTTCAGTGACTTAGATTTCAGCATTAGGAAGTTTTTCCTTCATTCAGTAACAATTGATGATGAGCAAGTATCTAAAATGACACGCTGCAAGGGAGGTGCTTTTTTCCACAGGATCTTCATTGAAAGAAAAAGTAAAATTAAAATGCTGACAAATACAGGCTGAAACCTCAGGATTTTTGGAGAGGAGGAAATTTGGGGATGTGCATTCTCTTATTTTCTGCATGGTGAAATCTTAAAAAGTCTGGAAGGCCTGCTTTCTCTAGGTACTTTTTAGTTCAGTAATTCTGAGAAGGGATGTTTACTTGGTTTTCTTTTTACCTAAAATCACTAGTCAGATTTTAAAATGCTTATGAAAATTTCATGTCCTAACTCTACAAATTACTATTTCAGAAGTACTTTTTTCCAAAATAAGAAATTGAAAAATGAAATAGGTCATTTGATAGCGTAATATTATTAGTTTTGAAATGACCAATGTTGTTACCGGCATAAATGTCTTTTTCCTTAAAAATTTGGGAGTCTTCTGTGGAGTAAATGATTACTTCAGTGCATTATAATTCTGAAGTACACTGTAAATCATGGACTTTTCTTCAAAGAAATTTAAAAAAGATCCAGTACTGCACACTAGATGACTTTTACATACAGTGTTTTGGATTGTTGGGGATTGTGTTTTGCAAAAAAAAAAAAAAAAAAAAAAAAA
>VZSF01005035.1:29713-72701 GCA_013398295.1 Chionis minor
AAAAAAAAAAAAAAAAAAAATTAAAAGCCTTAGTAGTATGTTTGGGGATTTTGTGGGAGGTTTTTTTGTTTTTAGAAAGATGGTGGTAAAAATGAAAATGGTAGCAAACACTGCAGGTTTTTCCTTCTGTTCCGCACAAGAATTCTTGTTCCTTTTTTCAAAGTTGTAATGCTTCATTGTAGCTCTGTTGGCTCACTATCAGGCTAATATCATGCAGAGGATCTGAACATGGGTGACTTTCTTGTTGTTGTAACTAGCCCTGTCTTTTTCTTCTTTTCTTTTTTTTTTTTTTTTTTTTGGTTAAAGGTCATTTTGCCTTTCTGTTTTAAGGCTGAACTCTGTATTTTGATTCACCATTCCTTTACCCATTAGTCATTAATGTCTCCACAAAGCGTGGTCTAAAATACTAGTGCTTGAATTTGGAAAGACTTCACACCCTGTTTGCATAGTGTAAAAGATTACTTAAAAAAATAGATGAGTTAATTTCCTGATATATAATAACACTTGGGAAAAAAAAAACCTCCAGAGAGAGACTCTGAAGGTCATCCTTGAGCAGAGCTGTGTGTGCAAGCTGCAACATTGCCGGGTTACAGCCACCGTTGTAAATTTATCCTCTTCATGAATATGAAACTCACACAAGCATTACAAAGAAACAATATGCCGTGAATTACATCAAATTACCTGTAAAAGCCTTTCTCTTCCCCTGCGAGCTCTCCCCCTCTTATTCGTAGAGTGGGTGGGCGAGCTGTGGGAGTGAAGCGTAGAGAGGAGAAGGGGAAAAAATTCCAGGCAAATGACAGACTTAGAGGTGTGGAGGGAGTGAAAAAGGGAATGGAGCGAACTGGGATGTGGAAGCAGCTTACAAAAAAGGGGTTGTAGTTCCTAAATCTGCCCTGGACAAAGAGGAGGACAGAAGAGCAGGGATGGAAACCGCGCGTCCCCCTGCTCCTGCAGAGCAAGGGTGTCTCCTGCAAAGGTCTTGCCGGGTGGGGGCACCCCCTTGTTCTGTCACCTTCCGTGACTCAGTACCAGCATGGCTTGAAGCAACAAGCTGTTGTGGCACCAGCTTAGAAAGCAGAACGAGTCACAGGTGTGTCACGCAGAAGTCGTGGAGGGAGAGGCTACTCATCGCCACTGCCGCTTTGCGTTGGGCTTGATGAGGTTCCCCTTCAGAATTGGTGCAACCAGCCAAGAGAGCAAAGAAAGAGAGGGTCAAAGATGTTCTTGTCTGTGGTATAAAGGAGTCAGTTCGGTTGAAGGAGAGGGGTGGGAGAGCTTGCAAAAGCCGGTGTCACACAGCTCAGTGGGAGTCAGGGGGCAAAGGCAGGAAGACCCGAGCGGAGGCTGCCAGAAAGCGCCTCCCTTGGCACCAGCACGGGTGGAGGGGAGAGGAGAGGAAAGGCCCACCTCCACCATCGCTGAGGAGGTTGGAAAGAAAACCAGTCGAAGTGTAGGATTTGTGTTTTTCCACAAAAACAGCAAAAGCGGTGGAAGCTACTGTTTGCATAGGAAAAATGTCATTAGAGGGAGCGAAAAAGCACATGTGGGACTGAGAACATCTGCTGCACGAAGCCGCTTGAAAAACAACTGAGCAGCAGCAGCATCATGGCAAAACAAGAGCGCTGCGGCGCAGGAGCAGACCCTCCTGACCGGGGAAGGGAGAAGGAGCTGCTGGGCAGTCCTGGTGCAGAGCAGGTCCTGCCTGGCCCAGCCTGCTCCTCCTCCAGCCCTTACTGCCGGGGAGGAGAACAGCCGGTGGCGCGGAAGGGCTCCGGGAAGGTGATCCCACAGCTGCGTCGTCACCCCGGAGTTACCTGCGTGACTGATGGGTGACCGTCAGGGCAAGAGGCAGCAACGGGCGGCCAGCCCTGTTTTTAGGAAATAGCCTCCAGTTTTGCATTGGCAAGTGATCACAGATACGTTACAAAGAGCTGTGCTACCTGTTTTGTTGCAAAAATAGGATCCTGAGTGATAGGGTTTTGTGTTTTCACTTTCTCGTCTTCCTACACATAATCGTTCTCCTCTCCCAGACAAGTTCAGGTCCACATAATTGTTCTCCTCTCCCAGACAAATCCAGGTCTAACTATGAAAATGGTCAGCGCTCATGGAAGTGTGCTGCAAAGCCTTTGTTTCTAGAGGGTGAGGTTTTGTGGCAATTTACCTGGTTATGACATTTTACATACCTAGCATGTTTATTTTTTTTCCCTGAGGGAGTACGTTGGGTGGATGAAAGCAATATGCAGTGTTCAGACAGATTTTTTTATATTTTTTTTTCCCCTGAGCATAAATAACAGCTTTATTGGCATTACATTGCACTGAGGGTCTGGCCACCTGATGTGGGTCTGGCCACCGCTCTGCAGGTCAGCGGGAAGCCTGCCGACGGCATGGACCTTGTAGTCCTTCCCCTGTGGTTTTCCTGAAAGATCCCTTCTCTTGTTCTTGGGCTGTAAGCCAGTTGTCCAGCTGTTGTCAAAACTGTTATTTACATGCATGTTCCTCTAGAATCCACCAGGAAAATACACTTAATTTGGCATGCTTTTGATACCAGGGTCTACAGATCCTCAGTGACAGATGTCACTGTTTTCAGGTTTGCGGACTGTCTTAGGATCTTCAGCTTCCTCTCACATTTTAACAGAGTCACCTATACTCTGCTTTTGTAAACATTTCTGGATGTTCCTCTATTTTACATGAGCTTTCCTTTTATAATGCCAAGCAGGATAAATTTCTCATCTTGAACCTTTGCTTTGATGATTAATTTATTTTAATGGAGTCTGGCAGGCTTTCACAGGAACTTTATTTGCTTTATTGGTACATATGCAAGCTGCAATAGAGATTTGCATGTCATAAGCATTTGAGACTGAAAGAAATATCGAATCGTGTTTTTCCATAGTATATAAAGTCTTTGCTACTCTGCTTTTAAAATGGTGAAATTTCATTTTGTGATACTAGTATAGATACTGTGTGAAATACATTGAATTTCAGCAGGCTATGCGCAGTTTCTCAAGGTTAGTAGATCTAGCTGCTCTGCCTTATTCTCCACTACACATAAACTTGATTTCTTAAGAATCTCCAAAACTGCTGTACGTAACAAATGACAGAAACCACAGGCCTACATGTGCCTGGCAAGGCTGAACGTAAACTAGTTTAATGTCAGTGACAACAGTAGTCTGGATTCACCTGAAACTGTAACAGATGAGGTATGATAGTCTGTGTATGCCATTTTAGGTATATAACAGTTGTTGTAGAGGGGCTGTGAGTGTTCTATGCACAAACTTAAATGAAGTGGATAGCATGAACATATAAATTGCAGTCCAGAATGTTCACAGAAGTTCAGGAATGTGTTTGGTTTTGGGGTTTTTTGAGTATACAGAGAGGGTGAAAAAAAAAATCAATAATATGTCCCTCTTGGTGTTTGGTTTCTTCTTATGCTCAATAGGATGGTTATCCTGATTTCCAGGACACAGTCCAGACGCTCTATCAGCAAGACAAAATGCCACTTGCTTTGGCTAAAGGAAAGAGTGAAGACTCAACAGCTCTTAATTCCCAGGTAAACCAACTACACTACACTGTGAATAATACAGGCCGTGTCTTTGTACATTGATTTTGATGTATTGTTTTGATGACTAAAGTAATTACTGTCAATTTTCAAAGGCTACCTAGCTTAGCTGTGATTGCTTCACTCTAAATTTGGTTTACCTTCTGAAAATGTTCTGACACAGCGCTACAGCTTTACCCTCGATAGTTCCAAGGAGGTAACATCTAGTGTAGTAGGCTTGAAAATACGTTGATTGCCTGTTGGGAGCAAGTAGGATACTATTGGTACAGTATGTGCTGTGTTACTTGCGTTATTAGCTATAAATGGAAAGTTCAAGTTACTGAGTCTACTGAGGAATAGAGTAGGCGATCCTGGAGTCCTCAGTTCTGACGTTTCTTGTAAGAAGGAAGGCCAGTATATTTAGGAAATAGTGAACCTCTGGATTGGAGAGGATAAACTGCCTTTCTAAATAACGTCTAGCCTGGTGGAAGTGCAGTGTTTTCGAGTATTCAGAAAGGTTTTTATAAATAAGGACAGGTTTCCAATTCTTTCTCTTGTCTTTTCTGTAGTGCATCCCAGCTGTGGGGCAAAATACGCATCTCCTACTACCAGTTGTTGCCAAGGGGGGATTTTTTGCTAAGTTGCAATAAGTTTATTTTGTATAGCTGATTTGGGCAAATGTAATCACTGAATTTTTCATGTAAGATTACATTCAGGAATTACACTCCTGTTTTCTGAGAGTAGACGTGTTACGCTGTCTTTTTCTTTCTTCTATTGCAAAGTAGCGTACGGTCAGACAAATCTGTTCAGTGTGATGCATCAGAAGGCAATTATGCTACATGTTCCGATGTCAAATAATGATGAAACGAACTTGATTTTTGCAAGCTTATTTTCATCTTGTGCATGCTTTAAGGTTTTCATTGGTCACTGCTGCATAACAATGGACTAGAGATTTATTTTAACCTTAAAGGTATTTGCAAGGGGGGTGTTTTTTTGTTGCGGTGATCAGAAGCATCGTTGCAGTTTAAAATTCTGGTTTTATCCCACTTAACAAAGATGGCACGAGTGAGAAATGTTCTATTACTTTTAAAAATTATTTTGCAGTTCAAAAGTTGTAACAGGAGTGAGAGAATAGCAAAGTTAAAGCACACTTAAAAATAAACTATTGGAAAACAGTTTCTTTTTCACTTACCTCCCAAGACCAAGCTTGAGCTGTCAGTGTTCTCCTGCAGAACCTGATGAACTCTAAGCCAGAGTAAGCTGGCATCGGTCATGTCATTACCCTGCTGTCAGGGTCATCACTGTGCTGGAGAAGCTCAGACTTTGCTGGTCTGTTACGCTGTCATTGTATTTGTAAATTGTTGAACTGTGCTGCATAAGCAAGACTTCTGTGGGAAGTCAGGGCTTTCATCCTCGCCCAAGAAAGGTTAAGTGCTCTGCAATTAATAGGCCTCTGTACTAGTTGAAACAATTACAGCATTACCAGAAAGAGAAATTATTTTTTTCCTAGCAATCGCAGATGTTAAGTTAGTACACTTTTTGTTCTCATGTTCATTGTGGCTTTTCTAAATCAAGTTTCTTGACTTGTGATTTTCTTTTTAGTTTTGCAAGATGCTTATTTACATTCTCCAAAGCAAGATTATATTGAAAATTAGAATTCTCTTGGCATTAAAGTCAATGGCAAACATTCAGACGCCATTTCCTCCCACATTGCAGTGCATTGTTTAGTTTCACTCTCTAGAGGTGTATAGGTCTTGTTCTTCTTCTAGACAGACATTTCACACCTTTATCCCCCACAAACATACTGTCATCCTACACTTTCAGAATGGCAGATTTTTAAGCTTGTGTAGTGCTGTTTCCTAAAATAAAGATTCCAAGATGTCTGGTGAAATCTTGGCATAAGTTTTTAGCAGATGTTGCCATTGCTCTTGGAATACTTTGTGAAGACATATATTTGAACAGAGCTAACTGGATAATTAAGACATTATTTTTTGCTTTTCTTGAGATGCTCTTCGCATAACCTGCAGTCCTGAAGTGCAGAAAGTGGTTTTTGTGTGTTTTTGAAGAACAAAATTTAATGTTGCATTTCTGTGTGGATGAACTACAGCAGCTTGCATTTTAAGTATTCTTGAGTGACTCAGATGTACAGTATGAGAATCTTTATGGGTGCAAAAATATTTTGTTTGCTTGATAGTTTTGAAGAAACTGTAAAGCACACATCTGTACATATGAGTCAACAAAAACCTATATCTAGGCTGTTAGTCTTTTTGATTTGATATTGGTTTTTTCCCTGTGTTTTGACTCACTATATGTATGTATATAGAGAGAAAATTTTTTTTTGCTTTATTTGCAGTCGGAAAAGGTGATGGCAAAACAGATGGAGTTTCTTTGCAACCAGGCTGCGTTAGAGAGACGTCTCTCCGCAGGGTGTTACAGACAAAACTCGGAAGAGCACAGCCCCAACGGCATGTCATTAGATAATGCTGATGGACAAGGTACGGTAGCTTCCGGGCACGGCGTTGCTGCTAGCAAATGCATTTGATGTTATGCAACCTTTGTCATTGGTGTTAATCTATCTAGCGTAGAACACTGAACACTGAATGGACAAGACAAGATCTCTGCCCTGAAGTGCTTCCAGTCTAAATAATGCAATCAGATGTACAGTCAGATTCTGCTCTGTTACTCTCGTGTATCGGGGCAAACTGCGTTCCCTGTGGCTAACGAGGGGAGGGAGGACGGTAGGGTGCGCTGCTATTACTGAGGGCAGAGCTGGGCTCTAGCTTTATCCTAAGTTTTGAAAACAGAGCAGAATGTCGCATTTCATTTGGGTTCTTGCTTTGTAGAAACTGAAAGTAAAGCAGATAATGGAGTATCTTGCTTTGTAGAAATTGAAAGTAAAGCAGATAATGGAGTTGGTACCCGTTTTTGTTTACCTGTTCATGCAGTGCAGGAACAAAACCTGAGGACCTGGCTATGTAAATTGCGTAGAACTAAGCAGATTCTAATGATGCGCTTTGTTGCTCGTTATTCTTCAAAAAGCTTACAGTTTTGTGGTTGTCTCTTTGATTTACCAACTGGCTATTCCTTAGCTTGAATTAATTTTAGGAGTGTTTGTTTTGCTTCTGTTTGGTTTTCTTTTTTTCACTGTTGTGAAATGAGACAAAATGTTACAAACACAAGAAATTCAACAAGAAGTTCTTGTATCTGTTTTTTAAGAGCTAGTTGTTTAAGGAGGGGGAAGAGAAGCAGCAGAGGGAGAAATGAAGGGAGTAGATACAAGTAAGTGTTAAAACACAGGTTTTCATTAGTGTGTAGCGATGTGTCATTTGTGTCAAGCAATGTGGTGCACAAGTGTACTGGAAGAATTAGGTGTGTGGATCCAGCTCATCTTGATAGTCCAAGTTTCTTTATACCGTGTATCCATTGTGCAGTGGGAGTGGGAATTTTTAGGAGCGCAAAGGGTTTGTTGAGCAGAAGAGGAGAAAGTCTTTTTTTACTTTTTATGGCCGAGTGTCCCTTTCTAGTAGTGCCTGTGGAACAGTCTGCAAAGCAGAGTATTTACATAAGCTTGTTTTGCTAGAAATCTTCCCTGAGCAGCTGAAATTTAGGATGCGCTTTTTGCTGATAGAATTGGTAGGTCTTTAAGTCTCTACCTGTTTTTTTAATATTGCTTTGCTTTTAATGCATCAACGTTTCACTGTGAACAACTTCCAGGTGAAAGACCGCTGAATCTCCGAATGTCAAATCTGCCAAGTAGACAGTTGCAGCACATTTCGCTTGATGGAGAGCAGCATGTTGGAAAACCTCTGTGCAGTGATTTGATCCGGCTTTACCCCAGTGGTGAGGCGAAGTCCCAGTCCTCGGGTTAGTGCTCTCCCTTGTAAATTACCCACCATTTCTTAAAAAGCCTGTGATGAACCTTACTAATACATGATGTTTCTAAGTGAAGAAGCTGGTAGCTCAGCCTGGCATGCTTCATGCGTAACCTTTTAATCGAGGCTTTGGACAGAACTTGGGTTATTTGCTAATCTAGAATCGGATTGAATATTATTTGGGAAGAGCTTAGAGGAGGCAGTAACTAGGTTTCGATAAGCAAGTTCTGGCATGTGTTTGTCCTCAGAGAGCAGTATTGACCTGAACTCCTGCTGTTAAATACTTTTGTTGCTGTCATTGTAATGCAGTTTAATTATAACATGGCTTCACTCTGTATAAAGGAATCAGAGTTTTTATAAAAAGACTTTTTATTCTGGCTTAGAAGGACCTAGCGCTGTTTCTGTACCGTGAACAAAGTCATGCAGTAACTTTTGAACTGGGTTTCCCGTTCACTGACTTCTGCTCACTTGAAAACTTGTCATTTACCTCTGGCATTGGGAGAAACTCATTCGAAGTTTGATAGGAGACAGCAAGAATCCTTTGTGAAATCTGTGTGGGTGGTTTCAGTTTAATACTCGGTGCACTGAGATAAAGCCAGGAATTCTTGAGACTCTTGCAACTTTAGGAATAATAATAAAATCCCACCTGAGTTTGGAAGATGCAATGGGAAGGAGGTTGTTTGAAATAAAAGGTGCAAAAGTAGTTGTTTTGAAGACTGGGCAGAATCTTGCATCTTCCACTTTGGTGTATTGTAGTCTTAGCTCACCTTTTTCGTGGTTTGCCCCAGTGATAATTCACTTGGTGAAATTTCTGGTTGGAGATTTTTACCAGTTCCCTTTCAAAATGCAAGTGAAGAGTGCATCTCCACTAAGCCCTGCTCCCGGAGCGAATTGAAGTAAATCTGTAGTGATTACTCTTGTCATCACTGCAGTGTAACTGAGGTGCTTCTAACCCAGCTGGGTTCAAGCCCAGTAGGAGGCGGCAGAATTTATTGCTTCAACTGTTAGTATCCATATGGCTCATGGACCTTTTTCTTGTTTAAGAACAGAATATATTATTTTCCGAGCAGTGTTTTTAACATTTTTCTTTCTTTCTTTCTTTCCTTCTTTCTTTTCTTAATGCAGAAGGCCTTGGTATTTTAAAGGATTTTCCTCATTCGGCTTTTAACAACATAGAAAGGAAGGTCATAAAAACAGAACCTGAAGACACAAGATAGTCATTCTGCTCTGGAAAAACGGTGTCATAGTAAAGAACGAAACTTCATGAGAGAGAAAAACAACCAGCCTTAATAACCAGTGTTGCCTCATTCAAATAAGAGATTTCAATAGCCAAAGCCTAAGAACTGGTACAGTAATCTGTGGAAACAGGAAAGCAAGAGACACTGCAAACTAAAACAGTAATACAGGTGGATAAACATTCCTGTAAAAGTGGTTTTATAACGTGGGAAGATTCACAAATTAATATTGTGGGTCTTCATTATTTAAGAATGTATTATGTATTTGTATAACTTATCAAAGTAAATCTAGATGTCGGGACGTGTATTGAGTCCAGTAGATGTGGCTACAGTTCATTTTACTTGAAATTTCAGTGTCTACTTTAAGTGTACCTAGCGTACATATGGTTGTTAAACATTTGAATTAAAAATCCTTGGAGAATTAGGAATGCGAACCTCGTGACACAATTGACAGCAAGTTTGCAACAATATTTGTAGAAAAAAAGAAAAACGCATAAAATATTTCATGGTTTAAAATGTTATGTGGATATAGCATTTGATAGACCTAGACCCTGATTCTGTATTATAGCGGACGTACTTGACACTTAACTATCGTTACATCACTTTCAACAGTTTCAGCAGCCTTTGTGTAACACACTTACAGCATAATACCTACCTACAGCTCAGGAGTGTAGAAAATGCCAGTTAGGGTATGGAAGAGTCCATATGATTGGCTGTCATTCCATTGGGGAAAAACTATGGTTTTATATAGCGTACGATTACTAAAAACTCATTTGGTAGGAAACCCAAGAGACCAAGTAGCATGGACAGGGCTGCAAAAATTGTGATTCAGACAATAACAACTTTTTTGGACTTCTCTGTGGATCTTTGGGGGAGGGGGGGAGGGGGAAAAAGCATCCTAGGTGTGGCAAAGGTGAAATATGATGCAGGATTTATGCATCAGTGTAAAAGGTTGCACTTGATATCCGGAAACCATAAGATCTTTTGGAGGAGAGAGACAAGGAGTTACGTCTTTAGCATGTGACTCCTTATTAAGTGCTTTCCAGCCCACATGATTCTATGAATATACCGTATACTGCATACAGTATGCCAATACGTTTCTTTATATATGTGATTAATTAACATCTGTATTCTTTATTTATTTGACAGTTTTTATTTTTTGTACATTTTCACTTTTGCAGATGTCATTTTATCTAAGGAGAAATAGTCGGCATATAACTTTGGAATATACCATGGTGTGTTTGTGTGCATCCATTTTGCCTCTGTGCAACTCCCTCAGTAAGAGTTGCTTTCCTGCAATCAAATTAGTTATATGCCTCGGTTTCTGAATACAGTTTTTGCCTACGTGTTCTGGAGGGGAAAGGGAGGGCCGAAGGAAGTAAGTTACCATGCCAGTGGGTAAACTTCCATATTCCGGTGTGCACTTCACGTCTGCAGTTTGCTCTGTGTCATAGATGTGTATTAACGATTCAGTCACAGTCTGTGTTGTACTGAAACGGTCAGCAAAATGTGAGCTGAAATGTCTACACTGCAGTCTCTTATCACTGTAAACGTATCTAATTATTTTATCACTTTTGATTTGTGGAACAAAGCTTTATAGTAGAAACACCAGTAAACAACTTTTTATACTATTAAAATGTTTGTTTTTTAAAAAAATGTTTCTTGAACTGTATGGTACTGTTTCACTTACTGAAGTATCTTACTTTAAGCAATGGAGTTCGCAGCTTTGCTGTTAGAAATAAGAGATTGAATGTGTAGTTATATTTCCTCTTTCCTGTTGTGTGAGCTAGTAATACGGATAAGATATTTCTTCAGTTTGTAACGTTAGCCGGTGCCCTGGTTAGTATCTGAGTAGCTTTCATGAGACGTGTATGGAACTTGTTAAAGGACAGCTTAAGGTTTGAACTGTACAGCTTGGGTGATAGAAGGTACCAAGCAACAAGACTTTAGAGATGCAGGAAATGTTCTGGTTTTTTCCAACATCTGGCATGATCAAAAATTGTGCATGGATCACAGAAGAAGCTCTTAAGCTTGCTGGTCTCTTCGATTAAAGTGAGAGAAAGGAAAAAGAACTTGCTAAGCAGCACGCTGTTTCAGTTGAGTCCAGAATTTATTTTGTAAACACTAATGTATTAAATTTGCTATAAATTAAAGTATATAACAGTTATATTTTTGAGTTGTAAATACAGTACTTTGTGTCACGACCAGTTGGTTATCTCTAGAATGATATTTCAGTTTATAGTCCAACAGGCCATTTCAGTCTCAATAAGCTGGAAGCAATTTTTTTTTACCGGTTTGCAGCTGTGTGATTTTTTTTTCTTTTTCTTNATTCCGAGATTGCACATACATTTGGTAATAGGAAATACTCAAGCATCGGTCTTTCCATGACGGAGGTCTTGGTGGACTGCAACTTGGCCAGCCTCCGGAGTGGCAGGTGAGGGCTTGCCCCATCTGCTCTTGGAGGGTTGCTAGATTCAGGGTGCTCTGGATCAAAGGCCAGCCCTGCAAATGATGCCTGTTCTTATTCACATGTTTATATTGTTGCTTACAAAATAAAATTCACCGTGAGAACTCTTTAGTTTCCCCAGGGTTTTTCCTTCCTTCTCTTCCCCCCCCCCCCCCNTTGTGTTTTCTAAAAGCAGATGTTAATTTTCTGAGGACAGGGGAGGAGGGAGTAGAACTGCAGCTCTCGCTGGAAGAAGCCTTTTGCTGCTCTTGTGGTTGAATCCTCATTTATGGGTGGCCTTGTTACGTGCGCAGCCCGGCGGGCTTCAGGGGGCCGAAGCAAAGAGGGAGGCGCTGAAGCCCAGGCAGGGTCTGCAGCGTGGCAGTCCTACTGCGCGCCCTCTCCGCCGCCTCCGCTCTCGCTCTTGAGCGTGCTGAGATTTGGGCGAGCAGGGCAACGAAGCGGGGCTGCTGGCAGGCGATACTCGGGCCGTTACAAGTGGTCTTTGGGAATTCAAGAGGCAAAGCGTCGCCGCCCAGCCCTGTGGCTGCCCTCAGCAGTTGTCGTGGTGACCCACCATGTTCCTTTCAACCCCCTTTCTAAACGGCGGCCAGCATCTCCATAGCCAAGTGCTAAAGTTTCGTTGGAGGACCGAAACTGAGTGGGATAAAAAACTAAAGAGAAACCCACCAGGGAGCAAAAATACCAGAGAGAAGCAGGAGGGAACCCCACCAAAAACCTTCCAAAACACCCAGGTTGCTGAGATGGCATAAAGTCAAGTGTGATGCAAACCAGAGGAGGTAATCCATTTGGCCTGATGGGATCAGAGCAGGGTGCAACCTCCCCCCCTGGCCCCACCTTCTCCCAGCCCAGAGAAGATGAGATGTAGGAAACAGAACCATTGGCTTAACGTTTGCTGGGTTTTTTCTGCACTTCCAGTGTGACCGTGCCTTACTCTGGGAGAGGAAATAGGAGGAGGAAGGAAGGAGCTAGGCAGCGTTGGCTTGAAGGTGCAAGGATGGGATGGAATATGACACAAGTTAGTTACTGATCTTCCAGGCTGTGCACAAGTATAACTGGGAAACCTTTACATGCTAATTTTTTTTTAACTTGATGGGCCAAGGAGTGACTGACTGAAGTTCAATAAAAACACAGCGGTGCTGGACCAGCATGGTCCTACTTGTGTCCACAGGTTTGCGTCAGGCCCACCAGGTTCAGCGTCTCGTCAAGGATGCTGTGAAGCTCAGTGCTGCGAGTTGGAAAGCACTGTTAAATTAAACAACTATTACAGAAGGGTCGTTAATTTGAAATTTCAGGAGGTGCCTGTTTCTCATGCAGCCAAAAAAACTCGGTGATGGTTAGATTTTTATTGCTGGCTGCCTGCCTAAAGCTCCTGAGTCTTTTTCTAAATGAGCAATTTATATGAGGGTCAGCAGGGAAAGCATCCACTCGTGGCCATGCCTTTACCCCTGGCGATGGCTTTGCCTGTGACAAGGGCTGCAGAACTCATTTCCTCCACATTTTCTTTTTGAAATATAGAAAACTTGTACACCGGCACCAGTTTCAGACATGGTGATGAAACGTCTTCCACCAGCCCCTGCAAACACAGACGCTCATTAATGCAGTAATTGGGATTTGGTAACACTTTGGCTTGGATCTGCTCTCCTGAGGCGGTGGGGAGAGCACACCGTGCTCGGGGCGTCCCTCTTTCCTGCTTCCCTTGAGCATGGAGAGAGTTTCCAGCTGAGAAATCACCAGCATCCTTAGCACCTTCGTGCTTGCCGCAGGTGGGCTGGGCTGTGGTTTCGGGGTGCCAGCTGGCAAGAGGGGGGGGTTGTTTGCTCCCCCACGTGTGCCTTGGCTGGGGCTAGGAGGGGGTCATGTGGTGGAGCTCAAAGCTGTCTCCTTAAGCAGGAAAATGAGGAGAAATGCCGTGAGGCTCTCTTCTGCTGTACAGAAGGGTTGAAAAGATGTTGTGCTGCAGTGATTCAGTGGGGAAAGGATAAATCCCTCACATACACCTACGCACCACCACGAGAAAGAACTCCGTGGGCAGAGAAGGAGCAGAACATGAAATATGAATTTCCTCGAGCTGCTCAGGAGGGATGGCTTTCCAGAGCTCCCCCTGCCCGGCTGCCCAGCTGTGCCGGGACGACGGTCTGCCCGTGCCCGGGGGGCTGCTCGCCCTGCCCCATCGCTTGCACCTGCAGCCTTCACGAAGGGCGAGTCCCCCTCTCACGTGGCTCCGGGCTGCAGTTCCCACCCGAGGAGATGGGTCAAGGCTGGCCGCCCGTCCCTGTGTAAGCTGGCAGCCCCAGCAGGCAGCTTAGCCCCAGGGCTGAGGGAGGCGGTGGAGGTGGCTCCCGCTATGGAAAAGCTTGGGAAGTGCTGACGTCGGCTACTGCCGAGTCCTTGGGTCATGAGGTGTTGCCCCAGACGGCTGCTCTTCCCAAAAATACCCCTCCCAGCCCAATCTGTGGTGCTCCTGACTCCCTGTTCTTGGGTAAGTCCACACAGCATACCACTTTCGGGCGGGAGGGGGGCCACGGCTGGAGATGCTGAAAAGATTGATGAACGCTATTGCCCATTTAACAAAATTTTCGGGGTGTTTTCAAAGCGTGTTTGTCCATGACGTGCGTCGTCTGCCACGGTCTCTGGCAGAGCAGAGCCGGGTGCACGTGTGGAGTCCCCCAGAGGAACTGTTGCAGCAAAGGCAGCCGCTGCTGGTTTGGGTAGATTTAATTTACATTGCATGGTTCTTACTCAATTTTGTTTGCTTTCTTAAATATTTTATATTACTTCTCGGTAAATTTGAATTCCTCCTGTATCTTTAGAGCATGTGTGTATGCAGTTAATTTCCTATTACCTTGGGGATTTTAGACAGCTTCATTCTCAGAGCTATTTAGAAAATTATTTAATCACCTTGGAAAATCCTATGTAGCCAAAAAATCTTGTGTTTACTTATTACTCAGTTGTAAACTGGAGGTGCAAAACATGGCAGTACTGGGTTGTAAAACTGCACATAAGTCTCCATTGAAATCCAGTGCCAAAATTTAAAAAAAAAAAAATTAACTCTTTGTATGCAGTGACACAAATGCAAATTAATTTTTTCACCACAAGGTTGGGCAGGAATTTCTGACATTTCTGTGGAGCCGAGTAACCCCACCGGTTCAGGGTAGCTCATTGGTGACACACACCGAATTAGGATGTGATCATATTTACGCATTTTGAAACCCTGTAATGACTCACCCATATGCCATTAAAAGTTTGTGCTTTGTAAACGTGTGTTTGAGCGCTGAAAAGGGACCATGTCGAACACCCACAGGATCTGGGGGAGACAGCCCTGCTGCCACCGCTGCCTCTGATGGGCAGGGCACGGGGACGCAGGCACCGGGGTGCTGCTCGGCAGCGAGTGCCTCCTCCTGCTTGTCCCCAAACAGGGGGATTTGCAGGGAGATGAAACCGCTGCCCAAGGGGCCCTTAGGTTCAGCATCGCCGTGCTGCAAAAAGAAGCACCAGCTGGTGCCCCCTTAATGCAGAAATATCAGGGGACACGGTCTTACGTTTCACAATGACCTATTAAAGTTGCTGGTTATTGCACCCAGCGCCTTATTTTTAAGGGGCAAAATCCAGCCTTTTCCCCACACACAAAATCAAAGTCTTCAGGGTGGCTGGTGAGCCCCTGGCTGAGCGCGGGGGTGGGACACGGTCCCGGCCCTGGGGGTGATGTGGCCAAGGGCTCCCGCTGGTTTTGGCGGGTCGGCGTCGGCAGCCTCGGGATGCTCCTCGCACTCATTCAGGAGCTTCTGCCTCGCCTCCACGCACAGGCTGAGCTCAGCAGCATCCCTCTCGTATCTCCCCTCCCTGGCTTGCTTCCAGCCTCTCCCGCGTGTGCCCGGTTATTACTGTAGCATCCAGCATGTTTTACTTCATATTCATCTCTTTTGCACATACCGGCCCACTCACATATTAGATCGGAATTTTTTTTTTTTTTTTTTTCCCCTTTGCTTGTTGCTCGATGAAGCGGTGAGGCACGACACGCTGCCTGTTGTGACACATCCTGACAGGTCTCGGCGGCACAGCGCGGCGCGGCATGGAGCAGCCGTCTCCCCTGCGCCCCGGCTGCCTTGCCGGCTGGACCCACCGGCTCCCGGTAGCAGCCCACCTTCGGGGAAGCGGAGGAGAATGTTGGAAGCTGTGGATGGTGATGGCACCAAAGGCATCGTGGCTTTTAATATATACCTCTTGTCAAAGCAGGGAGAAAGGCACGGAAAACCCCAGCCGTCTGGTATGCCCAAAGCCTTGCTACAGTCTTTTTAGATAATATTTTGGCTTTTCTTTCTCACGGGCGGTGGTGGCCGCGTCAGCTGAAGATGACCCCCATAGGGCCGGTTAGGGTTGCGTAGGATTCCCTGCTGTATTGCTAGCGTTGAAAGGTGAAATGCCAGAAACAGCGTGAGTACAGGGTTTTCAAATGATTTTGGTGTGTTAAGCATGTAGCCGGTTTTAAAGGGCTATCACTGTTCCTCTCGGGAAGATACAAAAAGCTTTTAAAGCTTGATAGGAAAAATGAATTGTAATTGGGAAGGAGAGCGGATGGTGTCTTCTTGCGGAGGAGCTGTCGGGAGTGGCTGGGGAAGGCAGCACCAGTTCTCAGCTTCAGCAGGGGTGGCAACTCTGCAGCTGGATTTTTCTCTTTTTTGCATCTTCTGAAAACTTGTTTTTCTAGTTGCTGATTTTCCTCTTCTGGAGTGACCGACTCAAAAGGCTAAAAAGTGCTTCTTGCTGGCTGGTGGAGTCTGGGTTTTATTTAAATTTATAGAGGAAAAAGTTGAAGCGGTATTCAAAGTGGCCATTTTGAAGTACGCATCCATTGCCGGAGATCTCCGATGTAACTGTGGATGTTGTAATTATGAGCTAGAGACGAATTCGTATCAGTGCTTGAAACCAAGTTGAAACCTCATCTTCATGCAAACCACTCCCTCGGTGTCCAAAACAACCCCCTGGGTGCCCACAGAGTGGGGTCCCATCTCATTTCCTGAAGGCTGTTTTATTTCTTCCCTTGAACAAAGATTAGCATCCTTGAAGATGAGCAGACACCATGCAAATCGCCTTGCTGGCTCCCTGCTTACCTGGAGCCACCTAATTTCACCCTTCTCTGTACTGAGCAGTGGCTGGACGGTGCTGGGTCTCCAGGTGGATGCTTGTTGGGATGGCTTTGGTATTTTTTCTAGCTATTTCCATGCATTTGGGGGAAATCAAAGAGATTTGATGTGAACTCCACAGCCGAGATGGAGCCAGTGAAGCAGGTGGCAAGCCTGCGTTTGGTGCAGGGAGGAAAAAAAACCTGCAAACCAAACTAAAAGGCTTTTAATTAAAACAAAAGATTAGATCAACGAAGTATTACAACAGGTGGTTAAATCCTGCGGCTAAACAGCCCGCGCTTTGTTCTCCGAGTCTGATGCATGAAGAGAAACTTTCTACAGGGCAAACAAGGGATCCTGAATACGTGGCATTAAAAGTTTATTACTGGCAACGCAGCAAAATTGGCACCCCCGTTCCACAGGGAGAAAGCAGAGGCATGTAAATGCACGGCTTACACTGACAGGGCCGCTTGAACGATGTCAAAAGTTTGCGTTCCCATGGGATGGGAAGAGACCAATTTGATTTGCTCCTGGCTGCGGCTATGCGAGGAGCTGTCGGCATCCCCCTGCTCCCCGGAGGGGTGCCCTGCCGGCAGGGGACACGGGATGGGGGGGATGCAGGTTTGAAGTGTGAAATGCAGGAAAATAGTGTGAAGCTTTTTTTTTTGCTCCTCATGGGCTGTGATACTTGTAAAGCACTTTGAGACATACGTTGTTGGCGAGGGCTTCTGGGCAGTTCTGCAGCCACGTTGGGGAAGAGGTAGGATGTGTTACCTGCTGCTGCTTAGCTGGCTCCTGACCCTGCAAGGTGCTGCTAAACTACCTTCTGGAGATGCCTTGTTCTTTGTGGATGAGCTACACCTTGATTTTCAGAACTGTTGAGCAACATTTCATTCTCCTGATCTCAGACACTTAACCTCATACACCCAGAGGAAGATGATGATGAGAAGCTGTGTGCACCCAGCGGTGTGTGCATCCAGTCCTCCAACATCCATGTAGGATCCATCCATCCCCTATAGCTTGTCGCTTTTTAAAGCTCAAGATGAGAAGTCTCCTGGATTGTGCTGGGCAACATGTTCTGCATGACAGGAGGCACCTGGGCCACCAGCATGCTTCCCCTTGATCACGCTGGTAGGTTGGCACCCTCCCGAAGAACCTGTCTGGACTGTGCCCTCTCCGCTCCGGAGCTGCTGCAGGTCACCCCCGTGGCTCAGGGCATCGGCACCTGCCGCGGCGAGTGCAGGCAGGGCGAGGGCAGGTGATCCGCAGGGTGTTGGCAGCTCCAGGGGATGAAGTCAGTGCAACGGGGATGTGCCCTCGCTGCAGCTGAGCGGCGCAGACCGGCCCGAAGGCATTCCCGGCACTGCTTGTGAGTCCTCCTCCAGCGGTGCCTCAGCGCCAGGACTTAGGGAAACGGGTGAATGTTGTGCCTGCTCTCACAGCCACAAATGATACCATGAAAAAGAATTACTGTTCAGAATTATTAAAATTCTCCTTCGAATTAGGGCTAGAGAGGGGAAAAAAAAGAAAAACCGCCACCAAAATGTTTTGATTGCTTGCTTGCTTTCCTCTACAGCCTGTGCTCAACAGAATTTGGGGGAATGTTTTTCTTCCTGAAAGACAACCTTTCATCAGACAAAAGCCCAACCCAAAACCCTCTTAAAAAAGGTCCTGAGGGAGGAATTGGTTTAGTTATGGCTGGGCACCAGGGGGGAAAAAAAGAAAATCAGAGCTGTAATCTGATGCTTTTAAAACATCTTCTGAGCCGCCGTTTTAGGAGGCAGGTAAGTACGGCAGCTCCTAGAGAAGTGCTGCTGCTCTCCTGTCGAGTGGGTACCGGCAGGCACAGCCCCAGCTTGGAGCAGAGCTGCCGGAGCAGGAACCCCGGGGAGCGGTGCTGTGCCGAGGCTCGGCGCCGCCTGCTATTTTTCACGGGATGAGGAAAGCGCTCTCGCCTGACCCGGGGGCTCCTTCCCCCCAGGAGAGGACAGATGGTCTCCTGGTGAAGGCGTGGGACTGGGAATCGGGAGCTCTGGATGCCTTTCATGGCTACATCAGAAACTTGCTATGTGGCACCACCTACTTATGTGCCCACGTTTCCTCCTCCTCCTTCCCCCTCGCTCACTGCTTTTTCCAGACCTTTCACCTCGCTGCTCGAATGTTGGGTTTTTTTCTTTCGCAGTGTGCCTTTCGCAGACTCGAAAGCGTCCCGGCATGCTGTCACCAGTACCTGGACCAGACGCCCACTCCTGCCCAGGCTTCTCCCCCCTTCCTCGCTCTTCCCATCAATCTCTGCCTTCCCCCCACAGAGCTGCTGCCGCTCAACGTCTCCTCCAGACACTGCTTGTGGCCAGAACTTCTCCTTGCTCTACTTTTGGAGCACCGCGATCGGTTTTGCTGCAGGCGGTGCGCTCGGAGGCACGGGCGATTTGGATGCCGAGGGCAGAGCCGGCACCGGGCACGGAGGGCGGTTGGCGACGGGGCAGGGTTTAGCCCCCGCTCAGGCAAGGGTTCTGCCGCAGCAGTGTCGTGATATCGGTGGCTGTGACTCACAGCAGAGCAGCCTGACTCAGCTTAGGGGTTTTCTGCTCTGGACTGAAGAAAACCTTCAGAGCTGGGTACTGCTCGTCCTGCCGGGTGCATTTGCCCCAAGGTTTTGCTGTAATTTCCTGCTTCGGGGTGATGCTCTCCATTTTTTGGCTGGAAGCGTGTGCTTCATGGAGCAGGCACTGAGCTTAGGGCGTGCTTTTGTACTCCCCAAAGATGACCTGTGTGACATGACACTGTGCCTCCCCTTCCCAAGGGCTCCTTGCAAGGGCATCGCTTTCCTTGCTCTATGCAGGCTGTGGCTGTCAATATCCGTTGATTTCAAGTGACTAATCGCCACATTTAGGTTATTTATTGCTGCCTCAAAAGGATGAGACGCCCACTCCAAAGCAAAAACATCTACAAGATTTCTCAAGCCGGGTCCAGCCCAGGCTGCCCAGTGCATGTTGCTGCTCCCGGTCACCCAGGGGGCGGATGAAGGTGACGAGCCATGGTTAGCAGTGCCAAAACGTCAGCAGTGTCAAACCCTTCAGCAGCATCTGTCACGGTTGCTGTTACTGCTCGATGCCCAGGGCGAGCACTGGGGACTGCTTGAGTCTGTGTTGGAGGCACAGCTGGCATTCCACAGCCATTCCTGCTCAGGATGGGACTCGAGCTCACTCCTGCTCCGAGCCGTCTTCACACAGCTCGTGTCCCTCCGGGAGCTCTGTCCTGGCAGCCCCATCCCTTGAGGTCCCACTTGGTCAGTTTCTACCTTGGGCACACGCAGTGGTGGCTCCATGTCTTTAAATCCTGGTGGAAGCCACCCCTCAATAGACTGAGCGTAGCTCTGCTCAGGCACAGCAGCCACCCATTTAATTCACATTTTTTTAATGGTGGAGTGTGGGGCTGCCAACAGATGCTGTACTCCTTGCCTTCAGCAAAGCTTTTGGCGGGGTCCTAGTGGGCAGTCTCATAAATTGAGAGGATGTCTTCTGGATGCAAACACCCAGCGGGGCTAAAAACGCCAGAACTCCACGTCCAAGGTGTGTGCTTTAAGAGGAGACTGGAGGCATTTCCTAGGACCACTGATCCTTCCTCCAAAACGCAAGGGTAAGGAAAACTGGCCCATCTAGTCTGCGGAGAAATGCTGGGGATGAGGGAGAGGAGTGATGCCCACAGGGTAAGAGGGTGTCGTGGGTTTGGGCTGGATCGGCCCAAGCAAGCCGAGCGACAGATGTTCCCTCTCTCCTGCCGAGCAGGAGAGAGAGAAGAAGAGAGACTAGTTTAGTAAGAACTAAACTACTTTAATGAAATATAAAGAATAAAATAACAAAAGAAAATAATGAAATATATACAAAACCGTATCAAGCTCCCAGGATGACAATCACGTCACCAGCAGGCACTGGGAAGTCCCAGACCGGACTCAGCGACGGAAGGGAACTGGATCCAGGAATACATGGGTCAGGATCAAAGGCAGACGAACCGATGGAGTCCTCCTCGGACGCCGGCCATTGAAGAAGGAAAGCAAGAGTCCCAGCAAGAGCAAAAGCCCAAGCAAGTCGGAGAAGAAGGTGAAGCCGTAAAACGGGAAACGGATAAAACCGGAACAACTGAAACAACGGAACCACGGAACAACGCAACGGAACAATGGAACAACGGAACAACGGAATGCTGAGCCTTTGATCCCTCAGCTTTTATACTGAGCATGATGCAGATGGGATGGAATACGCTGTTTGGTCAGTTTTGGGTCACCTGTGCTGTCTGCTCCTCCCCACAGACGGGACCCCTCTACGCCTCTCTGCTTCCAGCCCTCCAACAGGGCAAATAACAAGGTGTCTGGCCTTGGTCGTTATCGCAGTAAGTCTAAGCAAGGGCTTCTCTGCATACCGTGCCTTGGCATCAGCTATAAACATGGGTCTTATCACTCTGAGAAAGAGCAGTTTTCTGCACAATATGCTGTTAATTTCAGCAGTTAGAAGAGGCCTAGTTAGAAAGCAGAGTTACTGAACAAAATTGGTCCTGTTTTACCTCAAACCAGGACAGAGGGGATAGCATATGAGCCATCAACCTGCAGCTCAAACCTTTAATTTTTCAGGAGTGACGCGCGGTGCTGAGCACGGGGTCTGACACTGGCGACGTCCCCACTTACTGCGGAAGGGCACGTAGAGTGGAGCAGCTTGTGACAGTGCGGCAGAGCAAAAGGTGAACCACAGGACCGGTTGAAAATATCTCTACTTTTCATAACCCAATAACATGTCTTGCATGTAAATTAGGTGTTTGATGTGTTCCCACCACCATCAGCAGGATTTTTATCTGCCTGCGAGAAAGGGAGCTGGGTAAGGACCTTGTATTACTGCATAATCCTGCAAGAGAGGAGAATATAAGAACTAATTAAATTAAATCTTATTTAATACTTGGCTCAGGGTTAGGATGGTAATAAAAGAAGAGAAATTGTTTCCTTGTTGTAATACGGTAGAGCGTTAATTAAAAAAAAAAAAAAAGCCCCAAATTGTTGTGATGCCAAGTTGCATTAATATCCAGCTGTTGTGCTTTGCATCTGCTGAAACAGTCCTTTAAAATATATGGCTTTAAGTTTGCATAAATAAAAGCAGCTATCAAGGCTGAGGGGTGGCGACCAGAAGAGAAAGCAGAGCCGCTCTGCAGTACAGGGGCAGGAGACGAGGTTTCTCAAGGAGCTTTGTTGTCCAGAAGAAAACACAAACCCATGGTCCTTCCCACCTCTCCTCCTGCTGCTGCAGCCTCCAGCGAGGAAGCGTTCCCGCACAGCAGAGAGGATGGGGCTTCTCCTTTCCTTATGCAGCAAAAGAGGTGGCCAGGAAACCTGATGAGAAATGCAAGGGAATATGACTTCATCCCTAAGTTTGTAATCTTGTAATCTAAAAATTAAGGATCCTGAAACATCTTTTGACCTTCTTAAAAATTTCTTTTATGCAATTTGTATCAAAAGACTTTATTTTGATATTTTTATTAAAATAATTATATTTTGATAGTTTGATCTATACATTTATCATAAATTCAAGGAAAAGTCTTAGGTTATTTGTCTTCAGACCTTCTTGATGAAAATGAAACATGCCTTCAAAATATTCTGGATTCACTAAATCTGCTTTTTTTTTTTTTTCCCCTCATGGAGATATGCTGGTTCAGAAAGAATTCATCAGATTCGCATGATAACACATTGCTCAACAAATTAGGCTTTTGCAGAAGTAATTTGAAGATGATATTTTGGAAAATCAGTAAGTGACAGAGGAATAAAGAACGTCAGATTTCATGATTCTTATGACATGTCACAAAGGAAAATAATCAATAGCTGCTGAATTGGAACAAACCCAAATATTTTCAGTTTTCCATAAACTGGAATTTTGGAAAAATCTATTTTTTTTTAGAACTTTGAGGAAAATTTGTTTGGGGATCTCAAAATGTGCATAGTGCATAGGGATGTTATGCCATTCCAACACGTCATGTCATATCTGGGAAGGCAGTGCATTATGTGCCTTGCAATTACTGACACATCATAATATGACATAAGAGCTTCAATGATTTTTATTTTTTTAATTAAGAGTGGCTTGGGCTTGATACTGATTAAACTACCTTGCCTTTGTTTCTAGATCAAAGTGGCTCTTGTTCGTGTTATAACAAAACGGTTTGACAGCTTTGTTAGGGCACAAACAGGAGCCACTTTGATCTAGAACAAAGAAAAGATGTCTCAAATAGTACCAGATAACAGCTGCTCTTTGTGATTGTAATGGAAAATAAAATGAGAATATTTCAACTATTATTCTTGTCATAATATGACATGATACAATAACTGCTTCTGACATGTAATTTAATAGGTAAAAATAATATTATTAGAAGGAAACTCCATAAAATAAGAATGATATTTTTTTAATGGAGAATCCTTCGTTTATGAAGTGGCAATTTTCATCAATACACGTGTTTCATCAACAACTGAATTCTGTTGTGAGTGCCTTTGTGCTGGAAAATACTTGGTTTGGCCAAAAATTAAGAAATGGCTCTCATTAGCTTGGAGTCCTTGGTGCGCAGGCACCTGGGATACAGAGATGCTCTTGGAGATGTGGCCCGTGTCAGGGGACAATATAAGAGCTCTGCTCGGCTGCGACTAGGAGGGGGAGGATGACGTCCATTAAAAAGTGGGGAAGCTGCAGGATTTCTTCCCAAGAGAGACTGACTTGTTCTGTCTTTTTCCGAAACTGCATGCAAACATCCTCTGCAGTCTTGATTTATGACTTTGTGGTCTTAATTTATGGCTTTGACTAACGCCTCTCCATGCTGAAGAAAGCTGGTGTAGGAGGGGAGGTTTCCTTAGCCCGTCGGAGCTGGGGGGTCTCGCTTTCCTCACTCCGAACACAAAGGTTCCAGGTGGCTGACAGCCGTGGCGTCACGTAGCCACCACCTACTGATCGTCCCCACTTGTCCCCTCACAGGCTCCTGGGGCAGCCAAGGACCAATGTGGCCCTTCCCTGTGTCCCGCAGCATCCCATCTAGCTGCTGGCACGCTCAGAGGCAGAGCCAGGACCAGAGAAGCTTCCCAGGATTTGGGGAAGGAGTCAAAAGCCATAGTCAGCTTCCAACCAGCCAGTGAAGTTCGCTGAAACTTCAGGAGCGGTCAGTGGGGGTTCTGGCCAGTCTTCACCTCAGGTGCTCTGGTGAGGAGCAGCAAATATAACCTGAATTATTTTGTCTATGTAAATTGTCTCCCGAAACAGGCGTTTGGCAACCCTAATGGTTTTCTGCATGCCGGGGTGTAGCCAGGCACTAAAATAAGTCAGTCTGTAGGAGGAATGGGAGGTGGGAGATTGGGAAAACTCTTTTTATATTACTCTCTCTGCTATATTAAGAGGCACCGTTCCCTTTCCTGGCTCGAGAAAAAGCTCTCCCTCACTTGCAGACGGTCTCTCGTCCTGGTTTAACTGCTCACAAACCAGGATTTAGAAGTCCTCGTTCGTGGCATCGCCACCCGCGTCGCTGTGGCCTGCAGGGACGTGGGGAGGTCTCAGCTGAGCGCGGCCGATGGGTGAGGCTGTGACGGTGCCGTCAGCTGGTGCCAGGCTGTGGGGTCTGCCCCGTGTTCCCACTCAGCGGCCACTTGTGGATGGAGAGAGCCTGAGGAGCTGGGTGCTGTGGGGAGGTCCTCCTCCTGCTGGAGGAGGGTGCGATGGCCCAGGGGGACCTCAGGCACTGGGATTGCTTCTTGCTTTTTTCTCTTTTTGTTTTGGTTTGGTTTTTTTTCCTCCTTTCTGTTTTCCCCCCTCTCAAATCTTGCAGCTGGGTGTTGCTGGGGGTGAGGCTGCTGGCAGGGGCGGGCGGCGGGGGGGGGAGAAAACGTGGATAACTTTGGATGCGCGCGTTTCAAATAGTGGCGCCGAGCCCAGAGCTTTTTTGGATGGGTGCCACCGTAGTATTGTGGAAATCCAGAGAAATAAATAGCAAATAAGTGACTCTGACTCTTTGCTTGGTGTCTCCGCTCACGCCTCGTTACTCCTTATAGGTGAACTCCATCCCGCAGCTATGACGATGTGCAACCCCTTCAAGCCCTCCTATGACACCCCCCCACCCCCCTTGGAAATGAATCAATGAGCTGTTTAATCTGCGACATCCTCATTGTATACAGAGGTGTATCTGCTCAGCTCGCCCGAATTCCCTACCTCGCTGGAAGCCTGTTGTGCTGCTGGAAGCTGACACAAGCGAGGAGGAACCGAGAGCAGGCTGTTTTCTTCCCGAAGCGAGTGGGAGTAGGCAGCGGGCGATGCTGTGCCCCCGCTCATCGCTGCTGCTGTTGTTTTCCACCAGAGCGAGGGGGAAGAGACGCAGACATCACAAAAGCTGGATCGCGCCGAACCGCTGTTTCGCCCCCACCCCTTGCCAAAGCCTAAATCCCAATCCATCATGCTGATCAGAGTAGTAATTATTGAGTGTACGATGTTCCTAAATAGAAAAGCTCAGGTAAAAAGCGGAGCAGGGAAGGCGACAGCCCCCGGTGCTTGTGCGGAGCTCGGCATGTTTGGCACGGCCGGGTGGAGGCCAGGGACCCCTGGGAGCCGAGGTTGTGCCAAGGGCCAGGATGCTGAATCACCCACGCCCTGAGCCATTCCACTGAGCCATTCCAAAAATTTGTCGTGGTTTTTCCATAAAGCAGTGTTGAGGTGCAGTGGAGGTGACAGTACCTTTTATTTCACCAGGGTTTAGAATGAAAAGCGAGTCAGGGGAGTGATCCCACAGAGGCATATGCATATTTATTCACCCTACTTAGGAGCACAGATATTTGTGGGATAGAGCCTTAACATAGCATCTGAAATTACACTGCTTGTCTAGCTATTGCTATTAACGTCTACCCATAACAACAGCATCATCATTGCTACACAAATGTATTTCAACAGAGAAAATGCAGGGGAGACCCTGTGGTAAAGACTGCCTGGCTCGTGAGCCAGCAGCTCCGACAGAGCCAAACTCTGCATCCCAAGAACACCCCCGTTTCCCTCAGAAATGCAAAGGGAGCAAACTGAGGGTCAGGGGGCTCTGCGGTTCGGCCTCGTACCGGGACGCAGCAGGGGTCCTCTCCTCTGCATTTTTGGCAGGGGTAGGGATGTCGTGCCGATGACTGGGCTGGGAAGAGGAGGAGGGAGCGGGATGCTCCAACTCTTCCCAGCAGGGGTGACAGGTCTTTGCTGGGGCTGCCTACTATGATACATCACATCTGGGGCCGGTAGACAGCCAGTCCCTGGAAAATGATGGTAACTTCCAGGAGTGCAGGAAATACATCAAAGAGCTTCTGTGAAGACTAACATGATAATGACAAATTAACTTTGTAAAATGGGGCTTTTCCAACAAGCTGATTCCTTGGCGGTGTTTAGAGAATTTCCCCGCTTTGTTCGCATTGTGTAAATGCTGATTTACTCAGGAAAACCAACATGTATTTTATAGCCTAATATAGCATTATATTGACTTTGAATATTAATTCCAGAAATGATCTATTTCTGTTGTTGGAGGAAAACCCCGCCAATTTTCTGCCATAAGGACCACGTTTACCTTGTGCTTGGTGTGAGAATGAGCCATCCAGTGGAGCCTCCAAGACTGGGAGACAGCATTTTTCAAAAGCATGTTTCTACAGGTAGCAAGTAAGCCATTTGTTCACCGTTACAGCTATATAAGTGTCATCCTGTATTTTATTCCCCTTTTTTTTTTCCTTCTTGCCCCAATCACTCAGCTTTTCTTAGGCTCCTTAGAAAGGGGCTCCCGATGAGATATGGAGCCCCAGTCTGCCAGTGTGAATATTGAGTACATCCAAGATTTCTTCCTCCAATATCAGGTGTGCTCTGTGGATTAGACAGCAGAGTCCTCACCAGACGACTTTGCTACAAAGCCTCACAAAATCTGCTCTGACAGGGGCAGGCGATCCCCGCACAGAGCCTGCTTACAGCGCTGCCTGCCTTGTGATGCTCGGGTTTATTTTTGGAGCACTTCGAGTCTTGAATGTGTTAGGCTCTGAGATGCCATTTTGCTTTCTCCCAAAATAAATTGGCAGTCTTTGTGGTTGAGGGCAAAACCACCCAGTTTATATTTTTCTTTCCATTGTTAAATAGAAAGCAGAAGAACCATCCTTTAAAGCTATTCTCGACATGCATTTCAAAGAAGAAAGAAAAGGCACAAGGCCCTCTTTGCTCTGCGGATCACCTTGGATTCCCATTTGCCATACCCACACCACCCTTTAGTTGTTTGGTGAATGGAATTACGTACATTCATTTTTTACTCTCTGTTTTTTTTTTAATGTGTAACTCCCCAGCTGAAACCAAAGCGGTGATGGTGGCACAGGTGGGAGAGGGACAGCAGCTGGCCTCTATTCTCCAGGGGCTTTGTTGATTACATTTCCTCTGGGCAGAGTGAGATGCAGCTTCTCCCTCCCTGGGCTCCTATGTCAGGGTCTTCGGTAAAATTTTTCTTCTGAAAAGAAGGCAAAAGTATATTTAAGCAGTTGCCGTGTCTCAGCCTGTTTTCTTGTTGAGGACTTTCTTTGGGAAGGATGGAGAAGGATGGATGCTATCACACCACCTAAGGCTTTGGTGAGATTAAAGCCCTCCTTGTTGTTACTGGCAGCTGTTAGCAGAAGACAAAGGTGAGTGAGACTGGCTTTTGTGTTGCTGCTTGTGTGAGCTTTGCCTGTCATCAGCTTGTCCTTTGCAAGGCTGGTCTTTGTGTTGGCGGTCTGGTAATACCAATTCAGCCTCTCTTTGTGGCGGAGGGTGCCCAACAAGGGAAGTCGTTCTGCTGTGCAAGCAAAAAAAGCCATTTAATTCCTTGTGGGCTCGGCTGGGTCATGTGTCACGTCTATAGGAGGTTTCCTCACTATTGTAACTAGATGGGAAGTAAGAAGACGCATGGTGCTTAGGAAACGTTGTTTAGTGGTGAACTTGGCAGTGTTAGGTTAACAGTTGGACTCCGTGATCTTAAGGGTCTTTCCAACCTAAATGATTCTATGACTCTAAGACAAATAAGAACCAGCCTTCAGATATTGAAGAGGTGGGATAATACTCCATCAGGTGTACGCCGCCACTGGGTTCTTATCTAAAGGACTGACTCTCAGGTGTGGCTATGCACAGATTAATTGAGGTGTTTAATCAGGCTTACTATAATCAGCTTTACTAGTGTCAGTGCAAAAACCTTTCTGGCTACCTTTGTTTGCTTAGAAACCGCATTAATCCATGTTAATTAAATAGACTAGGACCACATTCAAAGTGAAATTAGCCATTCAGTAAATGTTCAAGACAGGGTTTGGGCTGGTTTAAGAGTCAGTGGCTGGGGGAAGATGGAGAGGTGGAGGAAAAACCATAAGCCCCGTTCCTGCCGTGAGCTGCCTCCTTCTGCAGAGCGGTGCCACAGCTCTCGTGGTGCGATGCCTCCCAACAAGTGTATTTTTACTGCTCCGAGGTGATTTAACTCCTGCTGTGAGCGGTGCCAGCCATGCTTGCGCGCCCGCGTTGTTAAAGGCTATGCTGATTGGATTTTTGCGGGGTGCACCAGCACCGTTTCTTGACACGCAGCTTTCTCCCTGTGCCGTCGCCAGTGGGAATGAGTGTTCCCCCACTCAGACATGGCCAAGGCGCTTTCAGCGGCTCTGAATGGAGAGGGAGGGTTCGTGGTGAGAGCAGCCAAGTGCCAAGACGCTACAGCCGTGGCGCAGAGGCAAGCCTGAAAATAGGCTCACAGATGTGTGAGCCTCCACCAAAGAGAAGCAAATATCTCAGCTGATCCCAAGAGAAGTTCAGCCCCAAACCCCAACAATATGCACCTTGATAGCAAATAAAAATTGCGAAGAGGAGATGTTAAAAAAAAAAAAAAAAAATTAATATGTAAATAAACAGGGAGCATTGTGCAAGACCCTGGAAAGGCTCTGAATTTTATCATTCACAAGGGCTTGCTGCAAACCTCTGCTCCAACAGGCAAACACCCACCTCCGTGCCCACCCACCTGCCCACGCGCGCGGCTGTCACATTCCTTCCACCTCCCGCATCCCCGGCAGCCCGAGATGCAGGAGATGATTAATGCCGGCAGAGCAGGCATGCGGGTAGTATTTGTCTTGATCTTAAATAAATAAGACGCATATGGAAATAATTGAATAAACAACCCTGTTTTAACTGTGGCTCCTCTGGGGTGTATTATTTAGAGTGTTAGGAGTAAGAGGGGGAAACGGGTGATCTCCATGTGTTTTTGTGATTCTTTTTGATTCTACTAATATGTTGCGTATCATTTATTGACCTGCAAGACAAAAAGTCTCACTCTTGAGCCTTGATTGCTTTACTGTGTCCGGCTCGGAAGCGCTGCAAGGGACCGACAAGGGCCACGTGCTGCTTTCTGAGCCTGATGCTCAGCAGTGCTGATGGCCATCAACGCGCCACAAATATTTGAGACTTAAATTCCCATGTAGTATCTTTGTCTTAAAACCCCTGGTATCACGGATTGCAGCTCTGGCTATTCAGAAGACTTGATTCAACTTCCAGCAAAGCTGGTGAAAATTTGGGTTAGGCCCAAAGCAGTATTTTTCAGGCTGGTGAAACGTGCTGTTCTCTCCAACTTGCACATGTTGCTCCCATTGAGCATAGAAAAGCACGGGGAAAGTGCAATGCAATTGAAATCAAATCACATCATGCAATGTTTTTTCTATCCCTTTCTCTTCCTCCTCCCCCGGCTCCCCTGAAAACAAACAAAAACAAAATGAAAGAAAATGAACAAAAACAAGCAGGGAAAAAAGGGAGAAGGGGTTGTTCAGTACCCAAGTGCTACAGAATAACATATTTCACCGAAAAAACTCCTGGTGGAGTGTTACACCTGCCTGCTGAGCCCTGCTGTGCTCCCTGGGCTGCTCAGCCTATTTTTGGGGTGTCCAGGATTGGGGCACAGCTGTATTTTGCAGTACGGGCTGGTCACCCTCCCGAAGCAGATGTTATTCCCATGACAAATTATCCGACTGAAACTCGTGCTTCACTAGTCGGAGATGTTTAACATAATAATCATCCCACTCCACCCCCCCTTCCTCCCCGGCAGAGCGTTCCTTGTGATGCACCACGCAGTGCTCGCCATGATGCATGGCTGGGAGATGCAGTGCTACCTCCCTCCCCGGCTGCTGGGGAGAGCCAAGATCAGCCATGCTGGGTGCAGCAAGTGTCCGGCCCTGCTGACATTGTTTAAATAAACCTCTGGCTCCCGAGCTCCTTTAACACCGGGCTGCGCTTCGCAGGGGGAGATGGATGTGCGTGGGTACCCCCCACCCCGCTGGTGCCAGGCGTGATGGCAATGCTGAGACCCGTTTGGACGGATGGATAAAATAAAAGGGTGACCCCCAGCCTCAGCCACAGGGAAGCTTTGCCTCTCGCAACAAAATTTGGCTTTTGGTTACTAATCTGCTGTGCAGAAGGGAGTTAATCTGGGTTTATACCCGGGGAGCAAAAGGAAGCAATTTGGCCCTGGGTTTCCCATCTCTAATTGCACGCCTGCAGCCCTGTTTTCACTGGGAGATGACAGGAGCTTGGCCACCTACTTCAGGAAGCTCAGGTGTAGGCTCCGAGTTTCCCATCTTTATTTTTTTTCTTAATATTTAACATTTCAGGCATGTCTCGGAATGATCCTTGTGACAACTTCATGAAACCCATCTGGCTTAGCTCTTCTCTCTTTTTTTTTTATTGGAAAAAAAAAAGAATTTCACATGCATCTGTGCAAATCTAAATAAGCTATCAATATTAAAATAACATGCACTCTGTAAAAGCGTGAACTCTGTGTGCTTGGTGCTTATTACCACCGAGCGCAAAGCCACTTAAGAAAGGTGTTTCTAACTGGGCCTCCTGTCCCCGATAATTCAGGTGGTGTTTGTGCAGATAAATCAGGGCACCAAAGCATTTATTTGCTTTTAGTGACAGGCACCATCTGCTACATGCCTGCGAAGCGTTCAGGAAGGGATCCTGCCTGCCTGCCGCGCGCAGAGAAGCTGTGGCAATGGGAATAATAACGGGGAATTCAGCAGCAATATTTGCGGGCAGATGAGGCCAGAGGGTATGTCTGCAAGGTCAAGTGCAGGCATGGCCAGCGGTCCTGCCTGCTGGGACCAGAGGGGCAGGGGGGTTGCCATCTCAGGCACAGGCTGGCATGACCTGGCAAACAGCTTCCAGGTGGGAATGAGCATCCCCTGAGTATCCACACATAGCCACATCAGCATCCCTCCAAACCATGTCACGGCCCCAAGAGATCGCAGGCGTAGAAATGTTCCCCGATGGCTTTCGTGGATTCACCCACAAGTGCTACGCGCAGATAGATCGCGGGGTGAAAATACCTGCTTGGGAGGAATTTGGGTACCCCCGGGGCACCCAGATTTGGGATAATGAGGGACCACAAATCTGCCAGATAGTAGGTGTGAAATCTTTGACAAGCACGGCATCTCGATGGTAGCCTGGGTGTCATTACTGCCTTCCTCTATGACAGCAGCCAAATTGCACAGCCCCTGAGGTGCCCGGGACTGATCATCCCCGCCGCCTTAATTAAGCTGTGCTGCTAGTGGCAGGCTGGCTCCCGCTCCTGCTGAAATGGGCACGTTAAGGTTTGGCACCACCACGTCGCCATCTGCAAAGCGAGGGAGAGGGTATCGAGCTGGCTGGGGTGGGAAAAGGCTGAGTGGTAAAGCGCTTGCAGGGGGATTTGATAGAAAGGGTTTCTGAGCATCGCTGTGACCTTATATCTCAGAATAATGCTGTCCCTGCTATATATATATACACACACATTTATTTTATTTTATTTTAGAGCACAATAGGACTTTTGAATAGGAAATAATTACTCTTCCTTTTGGATAAGTAAGCAATTCACTCCTGGGAGGAGTTCCCAGGAATTTTTTGCTCTCGCATGCCTGTGCATTGCAGCAGGGTCAGCCCTCCGTGCAAGTCAAATTCATGCAAAACAACATACATGTAGGCTCTAGTCTACTGGGTTTAGATCAGAGACGGATCAGATGACTCACAGGAATCTATGGAAATAGATCAAAGTAGCAGCACACGTTTGAAGGGAGCGTTTGCGTTCGGCAGGGAGCGGGGTTTTTTGACAACGGCTCGGAGCATGAGTCAGAGCGTGGGCCGGCGTGGGTGGCTGCGTGGGCGGCTGCATCTGTGGGTGTCGGACCGAGACAGACGCAGATAGATGGCTGCAATTAAGTAGTTAGCGAAATGACTGTAATAGTAAAATGAATTTAAAGGCGCAGGTTGCAAATGCAGCACTCCCAAATAGCTGCTTCCCGGCAGCTCGGGGGCCGGCGGGCATTTCCCATCGGATGCTCCGCTCCGGGAGCTAGTTATCCCTGCTGACGTGGGAAGCAGGTTGGGCGGCTGCTAGCTGGAAGCTGGCTGATTTCCAGCTGCCCTGCACACCCTGAGGAGGGCATGGGATGGGTGGTGGAGCCCGGCCTGTGGCCACAGGCACTGGCCCCGGCAAACTCCTGCTGGGGAAGGAGATCCGAGGGGAGGAAGGGATGCCAAGCAGAGCTAGTAAGGGAACAAGGAGAGGAGAACAGATCCGCATTTACTGGGAATAGTTGCAAAACACCCACGCGCTTCTGTGGGACTAGGCTCGTGCCCAGAGCTCGCAGAAAAGCTAAAGTTGGTGGAGATTATTTTATGGTGCCCATCGCTATCGCTTCTAAAGGCTGGTGACGGATCCCAGCCGTGACGTGACCCTGGCACTCCAGCTCAGAAAGCCTGCTCGTGGGCTGTACCTCTGCCTTTACAGCAAACGCAAACCACTTGCAATTAGCTGCCTCCAAGGGACCCGGTCTTGGTGTCCCCGTGGTGGCAATAGTTGCCCGTATTACGCCAGCTTGCCGACTCTATCCCTGCGGGACCCCACCTCTCAGCAGCCCCATATGGGAACTTCTTGCGGGGAGGGGGGGGTGGGGAAGCGGAGCGAGACTCTCTTCCTCGCTGCTATTTTTAAGTATTGCTATTTCATGCCCTGCCAATCAGATTTGACAAGTCTGCATGGCATGAGTGTCGTGGTTGAGGCACGTGAGAGAAATCTGATTAAAATAAATAAATCAATAAAGCTCTCGCTCAATAAGGGACAAAGAAAACACAAATCTTTTGGCCACAAACCTGCATAACCAGCTAAATCTCCACGTGTGACCTGGGCGAGAGATCAGCAGTACCAGATACCTGCTTTGGACTGATGCGTGTGCTTTTGATGTTTAAGCTTCATTTCCACACAGCAATGCTGCTGACTTAATTGATAGTATCAATTTACTTGAGACTTAGTAATTTTTATGGTTTTTTTTTTTTTTTTTTGGGGGGGGGGGGCGGAATTAAAGCAGCCATCCTCCAAGGACAGCTTTGCCATTCTGTAAAAATGAGATAGGAGGGAAGCATTTCCTTATGTATTTTCCTGCTGCATTTAATGATGAATTGTAATTAGATTTGCTGCCAACAAGGGCAATTGGCTCGGTCATCTCATGAGCCATGAGGATCTCGTGTGCCAAAACACAGCTCCAGAAGAGATGTCCTCCCGGGTCCTATAAGTGGGTTCCTGCATGGTTCCAGATGGCACAGATCTGCCAGCGTGGGATTACCCGTGTGCTCCAGAAAACCCCTTAACTTCTGGTGGAAACTGTGCGTGCTTATTAGTAGTATTTTAATAAAGAACTTCCATGGATCCTTTTTAAGATATTGCTTGGTAAATACCTGTTATTGCCCTGCACTCCCCTAGCTGGAGACATGTATAGTGGGGATTTCCTTCTATGAGCAGATGGCTGTGGAGGGAAGGTTTTATAATATATTGATTTTTTTTTTTTTTTGAGATGTTCTGCACAGACGAGGGACCAAAAGATTGCTCTTCACTCTGATTGCTACACAGAGCACATTTTAGCAGGGAGGAAGAGTGTTATTTTGAATAATTAAAAAACCCCCCACCCTCTTGAAGTAGTAGATGTGTAAAATTAATGTATTTTTAAAGGTGTCAGTATAAGTGCTTCTAAATGTGGCCACTGTAGCATACGCTGCCCACGCAGTTGCAGCGTTCCCCAGTGCGTGTGAGCAACACTGTCCTCTGCTGAGTGTCGTTGGAGCCGTGCACGGCCACCGCCAGCTCCAGCACCCACATCTCACTTGGTTTCCAGAGAAGTCCTGGGTGCAATAATTTGCTTTTTGTAGCTAAACAAGGTCATGCTGAAACGATTGCCCAGCCCGGCAGCTTCACAGCTGGTTATCCCTGGCAGCAGGAAGGGCAGACGCCCGGTGATGAGCTGCGAGGCTTTTGGGCTGAGTGATGGACATCCTGTATGGAGGTGAGCTGAAACTCTAGTGCTCACCTTACTCGCTGCAGGTCCTGGGACATTGCCTGCGAGCAATTCCATGGAATATAAGTTACTGGAGACAGCCTAGGTTTACTTATTACATAGCTTTTTATTTTCCCTTTTCTTTTTCAACAATCTCTGGCCTACGGAGGTATTGCCCGTTGTAATTTAAAATACTTATATTTCAAACTATGGATTAGAAAGGGCGAGAAATTAAATTGCAACATGATTTCTTTTTTTTTTTTTGGAAGGCAAATTTCTATTCCTGTCTGTTCGCAGATTGGGGTGCAATTACAGTGTATCAGAGCTCAGAGTTTCATTTACCATCTTTGATTGTCAGGCAGTCAGATGCGTGCCTTTCCCCACCTCTCAGACCTGTAATTTAGCTGCTGCTCTGCCATGACACTTGACTCCGTTTTAATTACAATGATCGCTCAGCCTGGAAAGCTATTTCAAGGGGGCTGAGGGCTGGGCGTTCTGAGCCCTGTCCTACTTGGAGGCTTCCCCCAGAGCCGGGGTGGTGGTCGTGGACCGAGCAGGAGGGCTTTGCGTCTCGTGGGAGAAGCGGTGCAGGTTTAAAACCAGGTTGAGATGACTGCAAAACTGCCCGAGGTCCGGGATGCAGGATAGAACCTGCAGCCACTAACTGGTGGCATTTTCTGCTTTCTAGTTTTGCGTAAAATAAGTTGTTGTACTTTTTTTTTTTCCCCCCTCTTCAGTGGCAACAGAAGAAGATGTGTTTCGCAAGGACCCTGAGTGAGAGCTTGCTGGGGCATGCCGCTTGGCCAGCCACGCCGGCAGGCAGCCTCCCTGACCCGCTGGGCTGTGCCGGCACCGGTGCCGTGCCATGCCGTGCCTGCCACGTCCCCGCTCCCGCCGTCCCACGCACGGCCCTCGCCCCAGCCTGCTCACACTGACTCACCCGCCTGCGCGCCTTCGCACGCTGCTCTTGGCTTCTCCGCTCCCTGCCTCTGTCATTCTCCTTTCTTATCGTAGCATGGAATCACAGAATACCAGGTTGGAAGGGACCTCAAAGATCACCTGGTCCCACCTTTCTTGGCAGAAGCGCAGCCTAGACAAGATGGCCCAGCACCCTGTTCAGCGGAATCTTAAAAGTGCCCAGTGATGGGGAATCCACCGCTTCCCTGGGGAGATTATTCCAATGGCTGATTGTTCCCATTGTGAAATATTTTCCTCTTGTGTCTAATTGGAATCTTCTCTGGAGTAAGTTGTACCCATTACCCCTCAACTTTCCCATGTGACACCTTGTAAAAAGGGAGTCTCTGTCTTCCTTGTAGCCACCCTGTAAATACTGGGAAGTGGTGATAAGGTCTCCCTTAAGCCTTCTTTTCTCAAGGCTGAGTAAACCCTGTTCTCTCAGCCTTGTCTCATGTGGCAGGCTTCCCAGTCCTTTGATCATCTTGGTGGCCCTTCTCTGGACACCCTCCAGCCTGTCCACAGCTTTTTTCTGTAGCAGGGACCAAAACTGAACACAGTATTCCTTCCAGGTGTGGCCTGACCAGCGCTGAGTAGAGTGGGATAATGACTTTATCTCTGCTGGTGATGCCCTTGTTGATGCCACCCAGTGTCCTGTTGGCTTTCTTTGCTGCTGCATCACACTGTTCACTCATATTGAGCAGCTTGTCCACAAGGACCCCCAGGTCTCTTTCCACAGAGCTGCTCCCCAGCCAGGTAGATCTCAGCCTGTGCTGCCACCCTGGATTATGTTTTCCCAGGCGCAAGACCTTACGCTTGTGCTTGTTGAGCTTGAGGTTTTTGTTAGCCCGCTATTCCAGCATGTCCAGGTCTTCCTGCAGGGTGGCTCTCCCTTCTGAAGTGTCCACTTCACCATTCAGTTTGGTGTCACCAGCAAATTTTATCAGGGTACACTTGATCCCACCATCCAGATCACTTCTGAAGATACTAAACCATGTTGGGGCCAGTGTCGATCCCTGGGGGACCCCACTTGTGACAGACTTCCATTTTGAAAAGGAGCCATTGACCACCACCCTCTGGATGTGGCCTGTCAGCCGGTTCCCCACCCACCTCACAGACCACTTTTCTAGACTGTAATGAAGCAGTTAAACACTGAAAACAATTTTTCTCACTGTTTCCCCTTAGCCGCCTGGGATGACAGCAAATGGCAGCCTCTCACTGTGCTAGTTTTTCACCCTGTCCTGCGTGCATTTCAGTCAAGGTGTTGACCAGATTGTGGATCCGTCCAGATGCTTCAGGACATGGTGCCATGATCCCCACGATCTCTAAAACTTTGGGCCCCCTTAGTACTGGAATTCCACAGCCCAGCAGGGCCAGCACCTCACTTGACTTTTTTTTTTTTTCCTGAGAAAGGTGGTGGGACACCAGGCAGATGCCTGATGGGCTCTCTGTGGCAGCAGAGCTTAATGACAATGAGCTTTGTGTCTGTTTTTAACCTGCAAGAAAGGGCAGTGGGGAACATTGCCTTACCTGTCATGGGGTTGCCTGTCACGGGCTGCGGTGTGGGGGCACAGACTCCCAGTGCAGACAAACAGGATGTCTCCTGAGGGAGCAGGGGATGGGGCTGCTCCTGCTGTGCACCAGCTGCAGTCAGCAACTGGGAAGGGACAAGAAGAGAGTGCTTTTCCTCTGTGAACTCACAAAAAGTATTTTCCATTTTAAAAATACATTGATTTATCTTTTTCTTTCTGTTTCAGAAAATGTAAACAAGTATTATTTTTATGCTGCTGCTGCTAAATGTCATAATTGCATAATTGTTGAAGAATTTGACTTTTAATGTTCTGGAAATCATTAATACCAAACCAGCCCTCTCTTTCCTAGATCCAAGGGTCTCCTGCTGGGGCCTCCCTGGTACTACCCTGCCAAGTAGCTGCAGAAGAACCTGGTGGTGGCAAAATTCTGCTCACCCCTTATTCCCTGTGCCGTGCAGGCAAAGGGGGCTTTGGGTTAGGGGAAAAAAAAATAATTCCAATTTAAACATTTATAATTGAAAGGAGCATTGTGATGAAGAAGGGAAGAAACAGGATGGGTGATACCCTGGAGATAAGGGATGCCATCCAGAGGGACCTGGATAGGCTTGAGAGGTAGGGCCATGCCAACCTCATGGAGTTCAACCAGGCCAAATGCAAGGTCCTGCATATGGGTCGTGGCAATCACAAGCACAGGCTGGGTGGAGAATGGATCAAGAGCAGCCCTGAGGAGAAGGAATTGGGGGTGTTGGTTGATGAGAAGCTCAACATGAGCTGGCAATGTGCGCTTGAAGCCCAGAAAGCCAATCGCATCCTGGGCTGCATCAAAAGAAGTGTGACCAGCAGGTCAAGGGAGGTGATTCTGCCCCTCTACTCTGCTCTTGTAAGACCCCACCTGGAGTATTGCCTCCAGCTCTGGAGTTCCCAACATAAGAAGGACATGGACTTGTTGCAGTGTGTCCAGAGGAGGGCCATGAGGATGATCAGAGGATCGGAGCATGTCTCCTGTGAAGTCAGGCTGAAAGTTGGGGTTGTTCAGCCTGGAGAAAAGAAGTCTCCAGGGACACCTTATAGCAGCCTTTCAGTATCTGAAATGGGCCTACAAGAAAGCTGGAGAGGGACTTTTTACAAAGGCATGTAGTGATAGGATGAGGAGTAATGGCTTCAGACTGGCAGAGGGTAGATTTAGAATAGATACTAGCAAGAAATTTTTCACTGTGAGGGTGGTGAGGCACTGGAACAGGTTGCCCATGGAAGTTGTGGATGTCCCATCCCTGGAAGTGTTCAAGGCCAGGCTGGATGGGGCTTTGAGCAGTCCGGTCTAGTGGGAGGTGTCCCAGCCCATGGCAGGGTGGTTGGAACTAGGTGATCTTTAAGGTCCCTTCCAACTTTAACTGTTCTATGATTCTAAGTATTACAGCATTAAGAAGAGTATTCTTGAGCATCTTTTTTCTAACCTGTGATTTTTCTGAATGAGGTCCCTTCCAGCCTAAACCATTCTACCGTGTACTGCAGATGCTGGGGGCTAATTCATTCCCAACCAACACCATCCCCACCTCAGCAGAGCTCTGATACAGCCAAACACATTGGCTGTGGCTGTGCTGGGCTCACAGCAAACACTGAGGGTGTGAAGAGGTCAGTGCAGCTAATGGTCTGTAAATGTCAGTGTTTAAGGCACAGGGACTTTGTTGCACTTGGACCAAAGTGATCGTGGGAGCAAACTGGCTGCGGGAGGATTAGCTTGGCCAAGACAAGAGAAGCTCTGATGCATATGGCTAAAACCATAAGAATAACATGAATTTTTTCATCTAAGTATACCCAAAAAAAAAAAGGCTTTTTAATGATAACAGTTTCCTTCCTGTAAGGGGGAAAGGGATAAGCCATTTTATATGTAGCAGCCAGGGCGGCATTTCTGGCAGTTTGGGCTTTGGTCAGAAAAGACTTGTATGAGGAACATTATGGTCTGTGTCCAGTCTTTCTGCAAGAGAAGAGAAATTTTAGGAGTAAAATACAACTGTACTCCTCCTGGTGCCTTTCCAGCTGTGATTAATAAGGATGATGGGGGCGGAGCTGAGCTGGTGCAACACCTTACCAGGGTCCGCCAGCCCCACCGCCTGCTCCGCTGCTCCAGCTTCAGAGCAAGGGGCACCTGAGCTGTCCTGGCTCCATGGGACCCTTCTCTGCTTCCCCTGCTGCCCCTTTGCTCTCCGAGCAAGCAGAGAGGGGTCCTCCAGGCCCCTTGAAGGGGTAAACGCCGGGCCCTTTGCTGATGGTGTTGCACTTGATGAAAAAAGCACAGGGGAACTTTCAGTCGTTGCAAAAATACGGCAGAGTACAGTATAAGTGACAACTTCAAGGCAAAACCTGGTTTGCTGATCAGTGTAACATTAGCCTCCATTCAATGTCCATTAATATGCATTTGAAAAAGATGAAGTTTAATTTCCTTCTGATTTTTCCTTTTTCCTCCTCCTCTTTTTTTCAGTTCCAATCTCTTTTATCTCTGTTCTGTCACAAAGCTTGGCTTTCACTCACTAGGGTTGTTACCACTGAACAAATATCCTTTACCAACATTCTTTGTACCTTGTACGCCTTACGAGATCTGGTTTGACCACACATAGCATTTACAGAGTGAATTTGTTTATTTAAAAAAGTTTCTTATTTTCTCCCTACTTGAATGTTAGTAGATGTTGGGGTGTCAAACTCATTGTCCTGTGGAAAGAAAGATGGGAACAGCTGGGTTTTTGCGTGCTGCTTGTAGCTGCTGCAGTGGACTTGCATGAGGACACATTCCCTGCCATGAGCCTCCTGGAGCCAGTCTCAGGATGAATGAGGGCTGGAAAGGGAGCACTGGGAATAGTTGGTGGGGAAGTCGATGGAGGGCGAGATGATGTGAATGATGCCGCCGTTCTGCGTGTGCGTTTTCCGGCTTCTCCTCTCCCCCGTGCCTGGAAAACACCACGATGCCTGGAGCAGGGATCCATCCCTGACAGCATCTCCATTCCAAGATGATGACTTCAGCTGGGAGCTTGCTGCTTTGCTGGCAGAAATGAACGTGGGTCATTTCAGTCCCAGTGCTGCAGAGCAGCGCTATAGGGCCACGTGCGTTTCTGGGCTGCTTGCGCGGCTCAAGCTGGGCTGTTTGCTTGCTCAAAACCAGCGAAGCACAAATCTCCTGTGTTTTGCGTTCCTGAGGTCTGCCCTGGTAACCTGCCCGCCAAATGGAGAAGGGGAGGGAGGGAGGAAAAGCAGTCCTGTAGTGGGAGCGCAGAGCGAAGGACCAGCTCCTCCTGCCAGGCTGGCCTCACGCAGGGCAGAGGAGGTGCTGGCCACGGGAGGGCTGGCAACCCAAACCTCCGCTGAAGCAAGCGCCAGGGCATGCCCAGCCCGGCACTGCTACTCCTGCAGAACGGTCCAGCCACGAGGAAGAGGTGCTATGAACCAGCAACAAAAAGGCTTGGAAAGTCCTGGTGAAGCGTTCACCGAGTCTAGTGGAGATAGTGAGAGGAAAACAAATCCTGTGACCAATGACTACAGTATTGGCCAGAAATTTAAATCTCCTTTTTATCATGTCTTCCTTCCCCTCAGCCATAGCAAGTGTGTTGGTCACCCTATTATCTTATTCTTAAGTTTTAAAGCTTTGTCAGTGCATTTCATTTCAGTAAAACTCATCCTTTTCTTGGTCGTCTTTTATTTTGTTGAAAATCTCTTGTCGTGCTTGAAGTGGGTTGGTGAAAGAAACGCTAGCCACCAGTTCTTACAAATGAATAATTTCTATTTCAAGTTGTTTCAGGTTAGCATTGGCTGATGGAGCCTTTAAGCAGTAGATGGGCCTGAGGATGCTTGAAGCTATGCAGGGGGATGTCAGACATTCGTACTCCCACACTTTCACAGGGCTGTTGAAAATTGATTTCTATGAAGCACCCATCCTCCCCTTTGTATTTGTTTCAGATGGAGAATAAAATGCAAGGCTGTATGGATTCTGGAAAGGATGCCCACTTTCCTGGCAGCAAAGTTAGAAGCAAAACCTATCTCCAAAGCAAGATAACATGGCACAATTCGAGAAAACTCCTGACTTCATGAACTGTAGTAGTGAATGTTTATATTTAATAGAGTCATAATTGTCTTGACTTGCTTCACTCCTATAGCTGCTGTCCTGGTTTGAGGATCATCAGCAGATGAAACTGTGGTCCAGTGGCTGCTTACGTGGAGAGTTCCCACAGGTGATGCCTGCTTTCTGGGTATTAACGAACTAAAGCGCAGGTCTCTCCTCTCGAGCAAAGCAATGGTTGTCACTCCCTCTTACCAGTGGTCCAGCAGAGCTGAAGGCACTTACCCAGGGCCAAGTTCCCTACATCCTGGTGCTGCTGCTCAACCGAAGGTTTGCCCTGCAGAGCTGAGGTCCCATGGCGTGGCTGTCACCGAGGTGCCCCAGCCCACGGTGCACCCAGGGAGACCTTTTGCAGGTCCCCTGTGCAAAGTCCTCGGGAGCAGGGGGGTCTGCAGTCCAAGCGGCGGTAGGAGTGAGTTCCTGCCACACACTCATGAAGGTTTCCTTCCAGGAGATGATGCTCTGAAAGCGGTGGGGATTAGAGTAGCTGCTGTGCAACTCTGCTGAGGCTCACAGTGTTTCTGGTGGGCTGATTGAGAAGAGATTTGGGCTCCATAGGATCCTATTGAATGAGAACAGCTGTTGAAGTGTTTTAAAAAATGACCTAGATAGTGTTTACTTGAAGCTTAGAAATTGCTGTGAGATGAGAAATCATTATTTGCTGGTATTTTTTTGCTCACCATTCACAACTCGCATCTTGGAAAGGGACGCTTTGGGAATCTCAGTGCTTCCAAAAAGAAACACCACTCAAACCCTTGCTCTCACACGTCCTGCTAAAATCCTCCACCTGTGTATTTATGCTGGGCCGGGCAGCAGGGCAGCCTATAGGACCCAGCTGTGACCCAATGCAAAGAGCAATGCAGGCAGGAGTGGCACAAAATAGCAGTATTTCCTGGAACAAAAATGTACAAGGCATCTGTAAGGTAATGTTAATGCCCTTAATGAAGCATCTAATTTTTAGTTGTCAGGCATCTTTGCCCTGTATTGGTAATTATTCATATGAGAAAGAGGGGTGGTGTGTGTCATTAGGGAACCAACCAGCTAATGAGAGGTGGCTTCTGAAATGCTACCCAGGTCTCCTGTGTGGCATGTAACCCACCTGTGAATGATCATGGTCCTTGCCCAGCTGGAATATAACTCCATAACTCCATGGTCCTTCATCAGGACCGTGTACCCCAGACATCTTGAACTGGGGGTAGGCTTGTTGCCCCCAGGGCAGAGGATGCAGCATCAGCTGAGACGACATCTTATTTCCATATGACACCTGCTGGTAAAAAATAGGCATGGATGCCCTTTAGAAACCAGAGCTGCTTTGTGGCTTTTTGTTTTTCCAAAAAGCTTGCATCTCTTACCGCTTGCCCGTGCGGGGTTTCTTGGTGCTCCGAGTTGGTATTCTCAGTACTCTGACTCATTTTGGCAGGTTGGAAAGTACTTGTCCAAGGGACTTATGTGTACAGGACTTATCTCTAGACATGTTAGATTTCTTTGATTCTGCAGAAGATGAGCTTTCAAAAAAAACCCCGCCCCTGAACTAATAAGACTTCAGATTATTTCAGCGGTGACAGAAACTGCTCTGAATGTGAACCAATGAAAGGTAGCTTAATGCTATTACCATAAAGATGACTCTATTTTGACATCGCAACAGAACTCTTGAACATCACCAGATTTTATTTTATGCTACATCAATTGGCTGTAATGCCGTTATCAGTTTTGTGCAACCTCTGCCTTCCATGTTACCTTAACTGACTGCTGGCTTTGCAGGAGGAAGGCAGTAGCGATGGAGAGTAGGAGCGTGGAGACCCCCCTGACCACAAGCTCCATGGGTCCTGGCAAAAATCTGGTGGACCGCACTGGTACCGGCGGGACCTCCGCAGCCAAAGTGTGCTTGAACAGCATTTTGCAGAGCCTGGAAGGGTGGCGGAGCTGCAGGGCATATTTACACGCCGGTTTTCTGCTCTGGCTGGAGAGGCGAGGCTGGAGTTGAGCAGGAATTACAGGCTGCCAGACCTGACCCGAAAGCAGTGAGCACCTGGCCAATGGAGGCTGGGTTTGTATCAGTCCATGTTCAATGGGAAAAAAAAAAAAAAAAAAAAAGGCTGGAAAAAAGTATTTTGTGTACAACACTTGATAAAGTTTGTGGTGAGGACTGCGCTCTGGTTACATTGCATATACCGACTTGCTGAAGGCCTCTCTCTGCTTATGTAAATCCCCCTAAGCTTATTCTTAAATCCAGTATCGCCCTGAGTGCACTGACAGGTTTCAAACGTGGTCCTGAGTGCTGCAAAGGTTGCAAACCCTTGATTTACAGTGTCGCTATATTCTTTGGCTGGCTGTTTAAGAAGAATATCATTCAACAAACAGTAGCTGAATGCATTCATGTCAAGTGAAATCATTCCTTTAAAAGGTTTAGTTGTCAGGTATTCATTAAAGCGGGTTTCACATCAAAATGATAGTCACTAATACAGCGAAAACATCTTTTATAGCTTTCAGGATTTTTATGTTGCATTGTATAAATGCTGGATCTCCACTGGTACAGAAATGTCTTTCTGGACCTACATGGTAGATAGGAGACTGCGTTTCTCTGGTCCCCTTCAGAAGAAAATGAATACGGTGTACCAGTGTGGTAGGAACAAGGACATTCCTGAAAGTCCTTTATGTAAATAGGGTGCAATGGGCTGTAGCTGCAAATTAGCATAGCATTCCCATTGCTTCTGCAAACTGGTTTCCACCTTGTAAACTCTGAAACTGGAGTTTGTCCTTTACTATCTCTGCAAGGTGAAAATTTCCACTCTAACTTCTTTTTTTT
>VZSF01005035.1:72742-93205 GCA_013398295.1 Chionis minor
TTTTTTTTTTTTTTTAAAGAAACTGAGCTAAAAGGTACTTCTGGCTTAAGAAATGGAAAGTCAGTAGCAATCTGATCACTTCGAACTTTGGTTGTCTGGATGCTTTGGAGATTTTCACTCATCTGGGAGACTGCTCAATCAGCATTTAGTACAAACCAGTCCTTTTTTGCTAGTCCCCAGGCTGGAGAAACCCAGAGGACACCGCGAAGGCTGCAATGGCAGGGGGCACCGAATTCAGGTTCAGGTTAACAGGAGCTACAGCACACTCAGCTCTCCCTGAAAGTCAGGCAGGTGCCAAAATATGGATCGAGGCATCTCACTTTAGACTAGCTATTTTTGAAACTCCTGGCCCTGGTGTGTGAATTGATGGCATTTCAGTTGCAAAGAGCAGATGGTACTCGCTAGTGATCCAGGACAGCTTTTTTGCATTAGTGTCAAAAATAGATCAAATGCCAGCTGTAACTCTTTTGGGTCAGTGGAGGTGAAGTCACAGAGTGATGTGCACAATATTGCAACGTGCAGTGGCAGGGAAAAATGAGGCGTTCCTTTTAGCAGCACAAAGTGCCTTTAACGGGCTTAAAATGCCGTTTCTTCTGTCGTTTTGCACAGCTCAATTCCTTGTGCATCTCACTCGGCAGTAAACTAAATTCCCTGATACTATAAAAGTATTATTGTGCGTAGATTTAGCTTTTGGCACGGTGCAATTCAGCGTTTGCACTCAGTTCTTGGAGGCAGCTTTGGCTGTGCTGCTGATGGGGCACTTCGCAGAGGCACGGTCTCCTCTCAACCCCCTGAGCCAGGGAACTCACTAAATTTAGTGGCGCTAAGCGGGGTCTGGAGGGACCGGGGAGGAAGAAGGAGCTGCGGTGCCCTCGTTTGCCTTCCCAGGAAATCTAGTTTTAGAGGTCCTGGTGGGAAGGCTGCCAAGCTGATCCGCCTAAGAGCTGGCAGTGTAAAGAGGAGTCTGAGAGTATTTTATGTTCATTAGAAAACCAGAGGTGATTTCCCTTTCTCGGTTTTCTGCTCGTTTTACATATCGCTCAAGTTCAGTTGTACTCTTAGTGAGAAACTACAGAAAGGTGGTGTAGTGTCAGCAAGGATGATCCTTTTTTGTCAGTTTAATTGGGTGCATGGCCTCTTTTTTTTTTTTTTTTTTTGAGTGAAGAAAGCTATGATGCAGAAAGAAGAGAGTTTGCATCATTTAAGGCAAAAAATGAGTCGTGTATGTGTAACAAACCTGGTCCACAGGCACACCCTGCTGGTTTGTAGGGAGACTGCAAAGGAAATTCATACTTTCTAAGAAAGTTCAGCTTTCCCAACCTTTTTATACTCTACATGAACTTTTTTCCCATGGGTTTTGCTTCTGAAAACACGAGTGGTGATACATGAGCTGCTAAGGAGAGGTTTGCAGAAGTAAAGGAGGTTGCCTGACCGGGAGGACTCCCGCAGCAGATCCCAAAGCTTTTGGAAGTCTCTACCAGACCTGCATGCCTACCAGAACAACTTCATAACGTGTGTAGCTGAAACAGCTAAGACCTAAAGTGGGTTGTATGTGACACCTCTCCATGCCCTAAGAGAGGTGAGCAACACTGCGAGCTCGACTGTTGTCAGGATTTTTCTACATGAAGAAAATTACCGGAATAGCAATGGAGAAAAAAAACTGTTCTTTGATTCTGCTCTTGAATCTCTCCCAGATGCCTGTGTGCTGATTGCCCCCATATGCCTTTCCACACACACACACACACACACATACACATACCAAAAAAAAAAAAAAAGAAAAAAAAATCAAGGAAATAATGGTCCCTTTATCCCCAAACAAAATGTCTGCAGTGATTCGGAAACAGTTATTCCAGTCAATTTCCGCATGCAGACCCGCTGCTGGTAACAGCATGATTGAATTACTTGGAAGCAGTAAAGTGGCTTCAAAGTGTATCTGGCCTTCACGGGGCAAATATTAAGGCTGATATTTGGAAGAGTCATAAGCAATCATTGGCCATCCCATTTGGAACCTCTCAAGGGGAGCCAATTTTGAAAAATTGGTATGCAGCTGAAAATCCGGCTTTTTTAGAGGTGTCAGACCGGAGACACCCTTATTCATCAGTGGCTGAACCCCTGCCTTTTTCAAGACACACACTACAATTTTCATATATTTGGGAGCCATAAGACTGCTGGAGAGCTAGCTGCCTGGGCAGGGGGAACTGAAAAGACCCCTCGTTTCTGGTGTATGACCCCCAGGGAGGACAGCTGGGAGCACAGCTGTCTGAGCAATAGCACCAGCCAGGGGGGTCTCTCCTCTTCTTCCCCTGCCCTTGATTTGGATAACCATGGCAAGCTGGTACCAGCATAGCCCTGCCTGTCACAGGTGGGTGCCCAGCAGCCCCCAGGCTGCTGGGGTTAAGGTTGAGCTCGCTGGCCCTGGGAATGTTAGTAGGACTGGAGGAAACTATGGGGTTCTTGGTGTTGCCTGGTAATAAAAGTGATGTCCTGGGGATGCCGGAATATGGAGTTTGGACTGTTGGAAAGGGGATGGAGGTGGAAAGGGGTAGCTGGTAGCATGAGCAGGCTGCGTGCAGATATACTTGGGAAGCTCCCTGAAGACGAGAAGCCTCACCTGGAGGTAAGCCACGTTTCTTTTTGCCATTTGTCATCTCTATACCTGGTGTAAATAATGCTTGCAGGAAACTCTGAGTTTTCCTGATTTTGTTGGAGAAGGAGGTGACGTTACAAATTATGCTGCCTAACTCGCTTTCAGTGGAAAAGAGTTTCAAGGAAAAATCATCGATAATATGACCATTCGGTTTTCATGCACTCTTTTTCTCAGTATTCCATGCTCACCTTCATAAACGGTTCAGAAATCCTCTTTCAGCCCCTTCCCCAGAAAGGGTGAGTGCAGGCCTTCTCTCTTGCGAGGGTACGTTTGGATGCTACATGCTGGGAACCACAAAACTTGTATCCCCCATAACCATTTTTTATCCTAGGAGGAGGGCTTTACCTTCACCAACAAACTGTTTTTCCATAAACTCATTTTGAGCCCTGCAGCCTGAAGTGCAATATCAGCTTAGACCTCTAGGTTGTGCTTCTGGACAGCTTTTCTCACCAGCTCTAATTGCTCTCCTAGACCCGGCCTGTAAAGTGACGCACTTTCTATCTTACTTCTTGCAGGTTATATTTGTTGGGGAAATTATTAATCGCTTGCATTTGCTAGATTACCTTTGCATTTGTATAAACCTACCATGAGCTTATCAGAAATCAGAGTAAGATAGCTGCGGTGCAGTAGAATAACCAGCAAATATAGCATGCGTATAATACACATGCCGATATATGTCTGTGTATAATTTACAGTACTCTTATATGGTGCCAGTAGTGCGCTAAGCATTTCAAAGCCTTGGAAGACAGATCTTTGCCCTGCAGCACTTGCAAAGCAAACAGCCATTCAGGTGAAGGGCAACAAGGAAGTGCCCGATATAGTTGGGATGTTTGTGCAGTAATGTTATTGCTTGCATAAATAACAATCAGTGGCATGAAGAAAATGCTGGGGCTCATACATTTTCTATGGTTGAGGGTTGGTTTTTTTGGTTTTTTTTTTTTTTTTTGGTTGGTTGGTCTGTTTGTTTTTTATGATGAAAGATCTCTTGTCAATGGCCACGCCTGAAAATGTGCCAGTTCTCAAACTTTGTGAAGTGTGGTGAAAAGCTGGGGCTGGTTTTGCTGTTACGGTAGGGAAGGGTTATGCTTTGAGCTGCTAAATGGAGAAGTGGCTTGGATATGGCAGGCGCAGGAGGAAGTTGGGAGATTGGCTCAGAACGAGTTGAATTAGTTACAACCGGTTTTATTTTGTTTTGCTTAATGACTTTGTAGGAGAAACAAAAACATCCCTTGTTTCTGTGTATCCAGTTTGCATTGTTTTTACCTCATGGTGCTTTCTCAGTTCTCCTCCTTCTTCTGTCACACACTAAAAAAAAGGAAAAAAGTAATTTTGGATTAAGCTGTCACTGGGGTTTGTATGCATGGTGGTACTACTCAAGGAAGTAAACACACACACAAAAAAAAGCACCACAACTTTCCTCCTCGCACTACAAACCTACCAGTCAAAAATATTTCTGTTGTCCTGTCGTAGCTTTTATGATGTCCTGGCCTTCACTCCGATTTCTGCAATAGTATTTGTAAGATAACCCATGAAAGCAATGGGAGATACAACGGGCCCTTCCTCATAGACAAACCTCCTGTAACACAGTAGCCCTGGTTGTTATCTACAGTGAAGTGCATGCTGATGCACAAATACCTTTGATTATTATGAGATTAATTTTGGGTGGAGCAGTAAATCCCCCATTGACTGCACATGCCCAGGCACTCATTCAAAGGCTCACATGCTGCTGCCGCCGGAGCGCACGGAGACAGCCCTCCTCTTCCAACCACGCATGGACGGTGTGGCCTCCTCGCTATGCAGATATTTTGCTGGGGAGAAAAAAAGACCACAGGGCTCTGGAGGGAGAGTCTGTTATCTACTGTTTTTGCAAAGTGCTTACTAGTGTCCCTTCAAAAAGGAAACGGCACTTAGTGAGATGATGTTCCACCAGACAGGGAACAAATAAAGCGGGCAGCAGCTGCAAGGTGACAAATTTCAGCTTGTCCCTTCAGCTAACATGGCCTCCTTTTTTTTCCCCCCCATGACATTATTTCAACTGAATGCTCTTGAGGTTTGAGAAACCACCACATAACTAATGGCATTTCAACTTTGGAAGTGAGTCATCTGCAGGCTGAGGAGCGCACAATGACTCCCTTCAATTGCCTTGCAGAACAGGGTGACGTGCACTTGCGGCTCGAGTTGTCAGCCTTTGAGCAGACTAATCACAGGCCTACAGAGAAATCAGTGGGGATATTGCTAATCATTTACAAATAAATGATAAATTCTGCTAGTTTGGTGTTCCAAAGTAATTGCTGTTGCTTAGGCAGAGAAGACTAAAGGCTAAAGAAACTCTTGGCCACTGGCTCGCTATCCTCAGCTGCCCTGTCTGCTGCAGGTTATCATCTTCTTTGTTACCTTGCTTCGACGGTTCATGGAATCTGTGCCCAAAACTGGATCTGGGCAACAGGTTTTCTTTCAGAAAAGCACAGAGGTTTTTTTTAGGCAAATGTTTAATCCGCTTTACACAGCAGTGAGGTGTTAATTGTTAAGACTTTACGGGTTAGGGTGGTTGACACAGAATAACTTTACCCAGTGTATCACAATCACGACCAGAACTAAGTGAAGAATTAAATCTCTGGAGCTCCTTTGGAAGTTTAGGAATCAAGAGACCTGGGCTGAGCCCTATCAGTTCAAGTACGAATGCAGTCGGGCTTAAATCTGACTTCCAACTTGAGCATAGTAAAAATATACACATACCCACAGTCTGACTGTTCTTCTGTCCCTTCCTTTTTGTTTCTCGATATTGCTGCTGCTGTAACTGAAGTGCTTGTCATCTTCAAATTGCTTTGTAGTCCCTGGATTTGAGACAATAGCTGGTTTTGGCAAAGGGCTCTGAAGGGAGTTAGTTGGGCTGGTGTGTGTGTTATTACCCATTCTCTGGTACCCTTTATGAGAGGGCTCCTGGGAGGGATGAGTAGGAGCCCAGCCCAGTCTCCTGGTCACTCGAGTCATTGCAGAGCATCGTTTGATGAGGCTTTCCCTATTTTTCTGTAATGCCTGGATGACTGTAATGCCCAGGGATCAGGGACGAGGGGCAGAGCTCTGTAGAGTTAAGCACTATATGAACACGTGATAGAGAGACAAGTGCTGAAGAGTTTACAGGCTGTTGTTGGTGGGCAAAGCCAATTGTACAAGCATTACAATTTCTCTGTGCTGGTTTGGTTTTTTTTTTGGGGGGGGGGAGTGTTGTGTTTTGTTTTGTTTTTTGAACGGTGAAGTCAGCCGGCATTTAGCAAAACGAGAGAGAGGAATTCTGTTTTCATCTTTCTAGTTTGATACTGGTATCAATGGGTACCAGAGCACAGGTCTGACTTTGCAATGAAGACTAAATGAAGGCTAAAAACTAAAGGAATAGCTAAACCCAGCCGAGCCGGGAGCTTTGCCTTATAAGGGAACTGCCAGAAACCGCAGTTCTCTGGCCAGCCTCTCCTCGGCAGAGAAATCCATGAAGTGTTGTGGTGATGTGTCAGAAAGGAGGTTGCAGGGATGGCCAGAAAAACAACACTCCTTCAAATAACTTTGTAAAACTTCAGCGTGAAGGAGGCCACTGGCTTCCTCCTGGAGAGCAGCCATGGTGAAGAAATAGCTCTAAGTTTGCCTGAACAGGAGCCTCCTTTGTAACAGCTAGTGCTGAGAGTCTCTATTGCAGGCTGGAACTTCAGCTGACTTTTCCTCAGCTGGAAGCTATAAACACCTTCTGGGCTACCAGGCGCTTTCAGCTGACTGGAGAGATCTCCTTCCTCCAGTTGAGGAAAAGTTCCTGGCTTTGGCTCCTGGTTGCCACCCCGTCCCCCAATCCGATCTGTCCTTTCTGACTCCGAAGGCAGATCACTTATGCTGTGGTCCATAACAGCCTCATCCATCTACAGAAGTGCCTGAGCAGCCCACAGGTTTTGAGAGGGGGAAATAGGGCTGACAGGTCCTCTTGCAGTGCCACGGGTCCCTTCCTTAGGGAATGTGGTGCTAGAGAGACAGCAAAAGGCTGCTGGCTCAGCAACAAAGGTAATACATTTTTTAATTAAAAGGTAAGTGCTTATGAAATGTTCCTGAAGCCTTAATGTAAATAGAGATTGACAGCACCAGTTTTGTACGCAGTATAATCAATTTGAATAGATCTGCTCGTGTCTGCCACGCAGCCACGGGAATCCCCGGGGTTTGGGCATCTCAGCTGCAAGGCAGCAGTTGCAGAGGGCTCCCTGGGATGGGGCAGGATGAAATGCAGCCTTGGTGGGAGAGTATAAGGTCGTCTTTGTACAAAAGGCAGTCTCACAAAGAGGAGCATCCTGGCACTACTCCAGCCCCTGGCTCTGCTTGTGCTTCCGCCAGTGCTGCATTCACAGGCTAGTAAAACGTGCTGTCAGACTGAAACTGAATTTGCAAATGAGCAGATGTGGGGAAGTTCCTGTGCTCGTTTTAGAAAAGAAGGGACAAAACTGAGAAACCACCGCCAGCTCGCCATGCGTGGACTGTCTTCCAACAGAAGAGCTTCACCTGATCTTGCCTGGTGTTGAGCCTAACTTTGAAGACCACAGCACACGGCAGAGACCTCCTGATGCTTTGGGAATTCAGCTTGATCAGCTCCCCCTGCTTTGCAATTAAACGGATCCTCCTCCTGAAGGGGAGAGGTACTTCTGAGGAAGATGTTTTGTGCAGATTGTCAGAGATGCTCTGAACCTGGTTATGACTTTTGGGGGAGCAGGTTCAACTCCAGAATACACCTTGAGGGCAAGCGGTCATGTAACATGTGAAACCTGCTTGTGAGAGCGCTCGCATACCACCTGCTGCCGCTGCTGTTACGAGGTATGGGTGAGGTTACTCTGTCACATAACTATACAGCTGGGGTAATTTTTAGGGGGTAATGATAAAAACCTGGTATTATTAAAGGAAAGCTCCAGCTCCCCTTGCTAAAGAATTGACAATATAAAACAGTAAATATATATATGCTGCTGTGCATGGAAAAACTTTATTTGTGCAGAAACATCTGATATGCAATAGCTCAAGTAGGTCTGATGAAAGAGCTTAAGGTTACACTTCCAGAACAGTCTTCAGAAGCACAAGGATGTTTCCCTACATTAAATACGTACATACGTAAGAAGCTCTGTAGAGCTCTAAAGCATCACCCACTGAGCACGTGTGCAGGAACATTGCACCTTGCCAACAACTCTTAACAGATTTTAGCAAAACATAAGCCCTGGGAATAATTAGGAATAATAAATCCTTTTTTACAACATTGTTTCTATTAACACTGTAAAAATTTGAGTTTAATTTAAATCAATCCCTTTCTTATCCTCATCAGTATTTAGTGTCCTTTCTCCCAGTGGGACTGCTTCACGGTATGCCAGTATTTAACCTGCTATGTGGCAGCAAACCGCACTGGAACTTGTCAGATCCAGAAATATGAGGTATCTGTCCCTCAGGAAAGTTAAACCTGTACACTTCCATCTCAGGCTGGAGTTAATAATTGATCTTCCTCAGATGTAAGCTACATTCCTCTGAGAAAATAAAAACAGGCATACGTTCCTGCTCTGAATGTCCCTGTGTCTGAACGTGAACTGCTAATGAGTAACTTCAGCACATATTTTGGGAAACAGGGTATAACCTCTTTTGTATGAGCCTTGCTTTAAACCCTCAGCTTCACTTCTTCAAAGTTCTAGCTTTGAGGCAATCCCAAGCAGAACTTCTTGAAGGAAAGTTCTTGAAAGCTCTTGCTTCAGAGCAATCCCAAGCACAAATACAGACTGGGTGGAGAATGGACTGAGAAGCAGCCCTGAGGAGAAGGAATTGGGGGTGTTGATGGATGAGAAGCTCAACATGAGCCAGCAACGTGCACTCACAGCCCAGAAAGCCAACTGCATCCTGGGCCGCATCAAAGGAAGCATGGCCAGCAGGTGGAGGGAGGTGATTATGCCCCTCTGCTCTGTGCTTGTGAGACCTGGCCTGGAATACTGCATCCAGCTCTGGAGCCCCCAACACAAGAAGGACATGGACCTGTTGGAGAGGGTCCGCAGGAGGCCACAAAGATGATCAGAGGGCTGGAGCACCTCTCCTGTGAAGACGGGCTGAGAGAGTTAGGGTTCTTCGGCCTGGAGAAGAGGAGTCTCTGTGGATACCTTATAGCAGCCTTCCAATACCTAAAGGGGGCCTGCAAGAAAGCCAGAGAGGGACTCTTTATCAGAGAATGAAATGATAGTACAATGGGTAACTGTTTCAAACTGGAAGAGGGTATATTTAGATTAGATATAAGGAAGAAATTCCTTACTGTGAGGCTGGTGAGGCACTGGAACAAGTTGCCCATGAAAGTTGTGGATGCCCCATCCCTGGAAGTGTTCAAGGCCAGGCTGGATGGGGCTTTGAGCAGTCTGGTCTAGTGGGAGGTGTCCCAGCCCATGGCAGGGGGGTTGGAGCTAGATGATCTTGAAGGTCCCTTCCAACTTTAACCATTCTATGATTCTAAGTATTACAGCATTGAGAAGAGTATTCTTGAGCATCTTTGATTTTTTCTGAATGACTTTTCACCTGGCTTCTATCCCTAAATGCATAATGTAGTTTTTTGGAGTGGACATAGTCATATAGATGTCTTAGTGTGTTGATACGTACTTCTCCATCTAGACAACTTTGCAAATAACGTTTCTGCTATAAATCTTGTGTGGTGCTGCCATTCTGCGAGGTGATGACAACTAGTAAGATGGCCAAGTTGCTGTACGTATGTCTTCTGTTGGCTTTACCATCTTGTATGTTCTATAGGACAACATTGACTCTGGGCCGCAAGAAAGGAGAAGGAACCTCCCTTGATGCTGCCAAACCACATGAGTTACGCTGGACACACGCAGTATCAGGGGATGACTCACAGGATGATATGTCAGCTATGTGACCTTCTGAGCTGGGGCTCAGAGCCAGTTGGAGAGCATGGACGAGCCTCGCTCAAGACAACTCGTCCTTTCTTTGTTATTGTCGTGCAGTCTTTTCAATGCCATGGCTGATGTCACCTGCGTGTCCTGAAGCAGCTGATTAAGCACTTGACTGCTGGTAGTCCTCTCAGCAGGGCTCGAGTATTGAAACAAACATGTTGGGGGNGTGGGGGGGGGGGGGGGGGGGGGGAATGTTCACCTCCAGATGAACAAAAAAGGATCTCTGCGACTTGCCCTGTATGAGAGCTGTTGGGATGATGTGGTTAGTAACAGCGTCCATATTATTGCAAACTCTTTCCAGACACAAGACACTGCATTGGTGTTGCTACGGCTATAGTACTGTAGCCTCTTTTATCATGCCCCTTTATTGGGGCAGGGGAAGCTTGCTTTGTGCAGTTGCGGCACTATCGGATTGCTGAAAGCCCCCGCTTCATTTGTCTTCAGCTCCTTGGAAGTGCTGATGGCTGTCGGCCAGGCTGCAAAAGATGGCTGCGAGGTGAGAGCGATCGCAGCGCTCTGTTCTGGCACCAGCTAGGAAGGATGTTTTCGTGGTGAGGAGGAGCCAGGGACAGGTATACGGACTCTGGCTGCACACACCTGAGAAAGAGGAGGGGAAGCCTCGCATGGGTCTGTTTTAATCCTTGGGGTTTAGAGCCAAATAGCTGCGTGAGTTTGCAACGAGCATGTTGGTCCTGTATGCAGGAAGGCTGCCCAGAAGCATGGAAACATGCCAGTAACTCTTATTTCAAGCGCTGTGATAGGTCATGTCTGTGGTGTAACTGACTGAGCCGTGCTCCCGCTCGCTGGCGTATCCTCCCTGTGTCCAACCGAGCACCGCCGTGGGCATCCGGGAAATCCTTTCCACTGAGTCAGAGAAGGGACCCTGTTGTGTAACATGGGGTTTGCACTCTACCATGGCTTCCACACAGGATTAGGACAGCATCTGCGCTTTCCCTAAACTAATCTTCACATATGCCAGCAGCCAGCCTTCATGGGGGTGTCCCTGAAAGTGTAAAATGAATTTAAAGGGACACTGAAAACCCGCTTTGCAGGGACTTGCCAGTGGGAGCCAGCGGGCTCCAGATTACAGCTGCTTCCAATCATTTCCATTTCCTGGATAATGGTGTTCATTTCCTTCCAGATTTTACTTGCCTGGGAACACAGTAACATCTGCTCCTCCAGGTTTCATGAAAGATGAACTTCCTTATGGCAGGTTTTGTTTGGGTTGTTTTTTTTTTTTGTTCTCGAAACAGTTGCTTTAAGCAAGGTTTAGCTCTGAAAGACAATTATAAAAATGATAAGCTTGCCTCTGTGTTTGGCTATTTGCTAAACAATTTCTGCCCCTGCTTGCTCACTCCGCCAGCCCAGGCTCCAAAAGCTTGTCTTCCACGATGTTTGGGGCAGGACGCTGAGCACCGACGGCTGTGTCTGTGCCAGGAGCAGTGCTCCCGTGTGCTGCCTCATGTCGCACAAAAGCTGAACAGATTGGTGGTGCTGCTAAAATGTACCTGTGTTGTAGCCAATTCTACTGGGGATCCATAACATGCGATGGAAAGAAACCTTTCCCATGCAAAGGCACATACAATCTGCCGCACTAATATGAGTAAAAAGCTGAAAAAGGTTCACGACAGTGAGAGTAAACACATTTTTTGCTTAGTAAAAGATACCTCTTTAAATGCTTGCTCTTCTGTGTAAGCTTGCACTTAGTTCTAGGTTTATTTTTTTTAGTAGAATCTGACATAGTTCATCTCTATAGGATTACTTATAGAACATAGGTAATTTTTTTTTTTTTTTGCATAAAACCAAAAGTAATCAGCTTAGTTAAAAATGCTACGTACCTCATGGTTACCAGTAACACCATTCCTCATCCCTTTCCTCCTCTCTTCACTCTGTTTTTATATGGTAGAAAAGTATGTAGGCAGAAGTAGTGAAGTATTTAAGAATAATTTTATTCTCTTGCAGCCCCATTCTAAGTCTTCAACCCCATAGCTCTCCTACTGTCTTCAGTGGACACCTAGCATCTCCTACAGCTTCTTGACACCTTTAAGGAAGGCATTTAAACAAATGACCTCTCTTTCTAGGCATCACATGGCCTTTTAACAGACTTGCCCAAACCTTTGCACACACGCAAGCTGTGACCCAGTGGACTGTCGCCTAGATCATCCTCTTCCGCTTGAGCTGGAGCACCCTGTCATCCCTCTGTCTCGAGATAATGTGTAACAAGCTGCCAGACTGTTTGGAAATAATCTTCTGCATCCATTTGCAGCTCTGATCTCAAAGGCTCTGAGAGTTGAAGGTTAAGCAGTTCGAGTTCCAGCTGGAATAAGCAGGCTGACTTTATAGGTGAACTCTGAAATATGCATTCAAAGGTTGCACCTGTAACTTCCAGGGCACAGCTGCCTATTCCCCACGCCCTTGAACTCAGGAGACCAGTAAGTAACGGAGGTACAGAGAAACCAACTTTGTCCTGCTTATGCGCACACTGTAGCCAGTCTGCTCCGATGCAGCAGCTCTCTTTGGAGCACGAAATTCCCAGTGCTGAGTTTCAGCAGTACTCGACAGGCTTACGACTATCCGCCTGAGTGACAGACATCTGTCCATCTGGGTGACAGCCATCTGGTCACTACACTGCTTCCGCCCTTCATCTCATGCGCACAATGCTCTTCTGATTTTTAAGATGCAACTCCCAACTTGCCAATAAATGTTGCCTAAACATTAGGAGTTTACAGGGGACAGAAATAAGCAGGCAAGAAAGCGCAGCTGTAGCACTATTAAAGGTGCTTATTCTTCTTCTCTTTCCCTGCAACGTTTCAAAGACAGCGTTGGAGCCAATTGTGTGCAATCTATTCAGGGCTGCAAAAAAATGCTAGCAATCTTTTTTTAGAACTACTACGTGGGAAGAGCACTGTTCCTCGTGGTTTTTCCAAACAATCGCTTAAGCTGACGGTAATCCTGAGCAGAGCTGAATGCCGTTCGGCTGGGCTACACCGGGCATCCAGAACTGGGCCAAATCCTTGCCAAATGATCAGCAGTGTTCCACCACACGCATCCCTCAGCTTTTCTCTAAGTACAGAGTCATTGTACTGAACTGGTGGATGTATCAGTTCATTAATTTATTAAGTTAATGGTTCTCATTATACAAATTAGAATTGAGATGTAAATTAACCTTTTCCCTGTTAGCTGTTAAAATAAAGGGTACAATATCTATATTCAGGATGTTTATACAAGATTATTACTCACTAGCATGTGGATTTTGATTGATTCTTTCCAGTTCTAGTAATCATTAACAGCTACTGGCAGTTTAAGAATTACTTTTTATTTCAAAGGGTAGAATTTATTTGGCATTACACCAAATTAGATTAAGTAAGCCACGCTGAGCAGTTATTACCTTTCTCTTCAATCATACTGCTGTGTAAAGAGGGAATACATTCTACTGCTTGTACTTTATCAACTCTGAATTTCACCTTTAGTATTAATAAAATATGTTGACATATTAAACAATGTAACTAATAGGTAAGCAGAACAAAATGAGTCACTATTTAAACTAGTTTTTTATATCATGCTTTCTCTATTAAAGTGTATCAATCAAAAGACAAAGAGATACAACTTAGAAGGCAGATAACCAGAGGAAAAGCCTGCAGAAATGTACAAGCTGAATAAAAGAACTGCATCAGAATACACATGCTGAAGTCCAAGAAACAAAACAAATGTAACTTCTTGATTAAACATGACGAATAGGAAGACACGTGCCCTATCTTCAGTGTTTGTCAGTCTGCTGTAGATATGATACAGCAAGTCAAAACTGAGGAGGCAATAGAAGGGTGGCTGGGTGAGGCTTTCTTAACCATAGATACGTGAATAACCACACATGTCAGTTTTGTATGCCTTCTGGCCCAAAATACTCAACATAGTTCATTTTTCAATTTTTTTTTTTTTCTCTTAAAGTCCTTTTAGCCCAAAATATCCTCCCTAACACAGCTCAGTTCTGGTCTCATCGCTCGGACTTTGTTTCAGCAAAGCCAGTCCTGAAGTGTCTAATGAGAGTTTACTCTAACACAGCATATATAGCAAAAAGCATAAAGACAAAAAAAAATCAAAAATCATATCAAATGGACTACTGGTAGGCTGTATTAGATTTGTTCTCAAATTAGGCCCATGATGTTTTGGGTGGTTACTGTAGGGTATTACACGGTTACTTTGTGTGCAGGTATGTGACAAAATAAGGGATGTTCTAGTAATTCCAGAACTGCTTGCATTTCCTCCTGAAATCAATACAAACATATTATCCAGACAGACAACTGGTTTGGCTTCATGCTTTGTTACAAGGATATCTAATTGCCTAAAATCCTGTTTGTTGATCAAGCAACTAGTAGAAACTTTATCTAAATATTCAAAATATCCAAGCACTTGGTCACCATTTAAAAATTGCCTGTGACAGGAAGGCCATGAAATCTGTTGTCTGACAACATCCCTTTCCTGTGGTACAAGGCCAAGAATACACAGAGAAACAAAATTATCACAGTTTCTTGGCTACTGCTCTTCCTTTGAGCCATCCTACAGCAGGTCTAATTCAAAGCTCCTCAAGACACGTTTTACAGATTTATTATATGAAACTCCCGTTTCTCGGAAAGGAGAATTATCACTTATCAATTTTTAACCCAGATTGCTTTGCTCACGCAGTTTACAGCTTGACCCAATTCGATAGTTGTCTTGGAACAGCTGAGGAGGTGACAAGCCACGGTATGTGCGTGGGAACGAGTGACTTTGCCCTCAGAGATCACGTAATGTTAGAAACGTTCCGAATTTCAAAAGCACAACCCAGTCAGTCAAGGCAGAAGCCCACATAATTGGGACTAATACTATTATGGAAACTATGCCGAGGACTAAAAATGCTATTTAAAAAGTAGAGATTCTGTTCTTGTGTGGGTTTTTTCCCATCAACTCCTCACTTCAGTGAGGGCTTTTCAATCCCTGCCTGAAAAGATGGAGCATTATGGAGCAGTTAAAGATGATGTGAAGGTGTTCCATGGCGGCAGTTAACTCTAAAGAAATACAAATGTTTCAAATACACCAAAAATACCTTACAAGAATTTTGAGTGTTTGTCTTCGTGGAAGTTAGGATGAACAAACACACTTTTAAGCACTAAACTAGTTATTAGCAAAATACGTGCTTAACCCAGGCTAATTTATGACCTTAATTTATCTTTTTTTTTTTTTAATCATCGAATTCAGTTTTGCAAATCTTCAGTCCCCACTGGGGCCTGCTGTTGTGGAACTGTTCAAAACTCCTTGTCTAAATATTAAACACCCTTGGAGTGTGATGGTACATTGTGTGCTACTGGAAGTGCTGCTGGTAGCATGTCCGCAGTCACCAGCAACAGGTCAGCTTGCCCACTGGTACCAAGAGTATCTACTAAGTTATGCATCCTTGCCTCCTTCCTTTCACCTCCTTAAGAAAGTTAGGTGTTTATAAAGACAGAATTAGATTGGGGGGGGTTGGGAGGAATCTTCCTTCAAGGTTACATCCTTCAAGAATTAAAAAACATTGGACGTTTTCCCATTAGTTTTTATGGGACTGTTTGTTTCTAAGTTAACAGCAGAAATAAAAGTCTTGCAACTTGCAAGGAGAGACTTGCAACTCATGGCTGCCACAAAGGAAGGCTGAGCCCTAAACCATCTAAAGCGTCCATTCCTCTCCCCTCAGTCTGGCGACAGAAATGAGAAAGTGCCAAAAATATCAGGGCAGAAAGAAACGTGTGTGTTTGCTGATTAGTTTGTCATTTCAGAAGCGCTGAGGTTTTGTTGGTGTTGGTGTTATTCTCTGCACTTGATCAGACTGGGTTTTATGTGCTCCAGAGGACCTTTCTGGAGATCAGAGACTTGCAAGCTTTTTCGATTAGCACTTATGATGAGACAGTTTCCATTACAGTCTGATTGCTTGTTTTGTTTGCTTGATTTTACCTTGTCCTGTTTTGTTTTCCTTTAGCATGGGTAGCCTGGGTGTCCTTGTAAGCTTAAGCTTCTACATGGCCATGAGTAATTGCAACCTCAATTTGTGAAAGGGCAAAACCAGATGTGTGAGAGAGGGTTTTTCTACATGAGGACATTAAATGGGATTCAGTTGTGTTTTCGCCTGAAAGACTGTGTCTCTCCCGGTGCCTTTTTGTCAAGTGGTGGAATTCAGAGCTGAAAGCAACCACCTTGGGATGGAGGTGTAGCTGCAGCGCACTGTCATCTCCATCACTTCAGTGATGGGGTGGCACATGCAGACGCTACCGGTCAGCCAGCGATTGCCCAGCACTGTGTAGCTTTGAATGTGCCAAGGCAGCTTGTGGTCAACATAAGTGCTCTGACCTTTGCTTAAATGCAGGCAGCAATTTTCCGTGTCCGTTCTCAAAAGCAGCAAAGTGTGAGTTCATGGAAGCGTCCGAGCAGTCTATTCTGCTGCTCCCAGGGTCTCTCATGCACGCTCGGTGCAGGTGTTGAGATACAATGGAGCAGCCGGATGAGGTTGTCGCTTGTTTCTATTTGCTAGCACAAGGCTACCAAGGCTGATATTTGAGGATGGGGAACACGAACAGAAGATCCAAGTTTGCTTCCACCCCCTGGGCTGCTGTAGGATCAAGACCTGGACTGCAGTTTGGCAGGTGTCATCAGAATGAAGTGTTAAATGGGATTGATCAGAATTAAGCATTAAATATGATCGTGGATGGAACGCATGGGGTTTGTTACGCTCTGATTTAGGTATGTTATTACGCAAATAATATGCAGCGTGCTGGATGCAGCAGGGGATGCTTCTCTAGTAGGTACGCTGTCGGCTTCTGAAGGTGAATGTTCTGATGTGTAAGGAATTTTGCATCTGAAAAGTGCTATAACTGATAATGTGCATGAGAAACAATGGTTCTGTCTCACTGGCGAAGATGAAGGGAAACGGGTTAACAAATAATGAGGAAAAAATTGCACCAGTCTTTGCAGATCGTCCTCAATAAACCTCCTTCTTTTATTTGCTTGCTCTGTCATATACACTAGAAAACATCATATATAGTCTCTTAATCACACTAGGAATGTCCCAGGCTCTTGTAGTCTCTCTTCATGTCAGTCTCAGAAAATCCTCCAAATATTTTGGTTGCTTTCCTTTGAAATAATTCCTCACTGTCCCTATTTGCCTGGAATGAGAGGGATGAGAAATGAGCTATGGTCTCATCGAGGCACTAAATGGGGGAAGATGTTTTTCAATTTTTGCTCTTGCTTGTCACTTGAGGGCACTCCCTCAACTATTGCCTTCCAGGTAAATTATTCCTCTGAATATTTTCCTCCTCATTGGATGTCTGAGCTATTACGCCTAAACATTTTAGATTTCATTTTCTTAGATTAAATAGTAACTTTATTTACTACTTACGCTTCCTATGCTCAGAGGAAGCTGTTCCATATCCTCTGTACAATCTAACAGGGAATGTTTCTTGTGACTGAGCAGCTTGCATTTGAATTGATATCAAAATGTTACCCAAATGTGCAGCAAATTAGCCTCACAAAAAAATGTTTTTCGGAACCACTGTTCGAATCGGTAGGAATACTTCAGTCAAGATTGCAGTGTCTGGTCCTTGGGTCTCTTTTGGAGAGCATTACCCAGCAACAAATGAAATGGAGCCAACATAACCATTTAAAATAGCAAAGTAAACAGTTCATGTCGTAGTCAAGATAATCCTTAATTTCTGCTGCTTATCTGAGATCTGCCCTGCCGGTCTGATGGGAGGATTTAACCTTCCTGAAAGCTGTTATCAGTGTATGTGCTTGAACTGGGAAGACCTCTTTCCACCTGCTTTTCAGAGCCCTTTCTCCTAGAAGATTAACGCTGCTATGCCCCTTTTAGAAAGAAAAACTTCTGAAATACGGGTTATTTTTAGAGCCATATGCTGGGAATATTTTGCTACAGTACAGTTTAAAGGAAATACTTAAAAAATAATGGCTGTTTTACAAATGTGCTTGTTTTCTTTTTCTGTACAGAATAACCATGTTGTCTTAAATTCTCCTATTCTTTCTCTTACAAAAGTCCATGTATAGTTGTGGAAATTAAAAAGAGAATCATTGGGTTGTGGTTACTGCTGGTTATGTAACCAACTCCAAATAAAAGCTATAGGGAATTTCAATTTCAAATTTCTTTGCACCGTGTTGGAAACCATTTTTGTAATTTTCTGTTTCTCTTGGGATGCTGCGTGAAACACAGAATGGCAGAGCAGATGGCCTGTCTTCTATTTCCAAAGAGACGAGCAGTACCGCTGTGTTCAAGAGGCGAGTCTAAAGGGGGTTTCTTTGAGGTATGGGAAAGCCCAGTCTAACACCTGGATCAAAACAAAAATCAGAGTCGGTTTAACAGGTTTAATGTGTAACACTTTTCACAAGCAAATGGATGTATTTCTGCTGTTATCTTTATTACATTTTTTATGGCTTATTTTAAAAGTAAAAAAAAAAATCAACTTTAAATTAAGACATTGTAGTATACCTATGCCTTTGGGAAAGGAAAGAATCACTGGGTGAAAACTTCTCAGGCTGAGTCATATTAGGAAAGAGGAGTGATGGCCTGAAGTATGCGGCAAAAGTTCTCAGAATAGGGAATGAGTCACTATTGCCCTTGAACTTTGTGAATCTGAAACTATATTTATAATTTTGCATTGTTCCTGAGCTGTGTATTTGTAGTTCCACACACAGAGCAACTTGCCTTTTCTGCCCTGAGGAGCTAAAACACACACAAAGGAAATTTCAGGGAGAGAAGTTGAGGATTAATTTCTTGAAGTGAGTGTTAAGAAAAGCTTTATTGAAGAATACTTGTGTTGGGAGATTACTTGATGTGAGCGTGATACTAAAAGGTTAAATAAAGGAATAAGGGAATAGCATGCAAAGCAAAAAAAAAAAATAAAAGGAAATGAGTAAAATTAGAGTTCATGTAGGGTCAAGAATGTGTAACACGGGGTAGTGTCATGAGGCAAATATTTTTGTTAACGTAGTACTTTTTTCTTTTCCTTCCCACAACCTTATTTGCAATGTTCTGAACAGACACCAGAGCACTGAAAGGAAAGGTCCGGATTGTCACATTTTGCATTCTTCCTCTTCTTCCCCCACCCCTTACAGTATAAGAGATGAATTAGACAAGTTTTTGAACCAGGTCAGTTGCTAAACAGCTGGCTTGTGAAAGAGCACAGCTGTCACACCACAAATATCACCTTGGCACTAAAAATCAGCAGGGAGTCTTGTAAGTGCCTGCAGAACTGTGTGTTCAATTAGTGACCAAACGCACGTACTGGAAGCGTGCTTGCTGTCTCTGGTCTTATGGCAGTAGCTCCCGAAGAGGGAATGGAAAAGGTGCTGGAGAGATTTCTATCTTTAGAGTATTTTACATAGCAGAATTTAAAAAATGAGAAATATTATTATCGGGTGGCAGGATAAAAGAGGCAGTTATTGGCTTGCCAAAAAGACTCGGCAAATGGAAATCCAGACTCAGTTCCAGGAAATATAATAGGTAACGTAATAAGTATGTGAGAACTGTAGGTACTTTGCATTTTTGTATGTGAAGTAACTGTAGGCCGGGATTACACGTCCCACACTGATATTTCAAGTTTCCTTGTTCAGTGGGAAGGAAAACCACTGGTGCGCTGAGCCTCGTTTTTATAGGCATAGATTATCAGCTATCTTTAAATCTTCTTCCAAAAACTCTCATGGCTGTTTTGACAATTTATTAGCAGAAGGAACTCCTGTGGGCATTTGTGCTGTGGTGTAAGTATAAGCACAGGCTATTCTCAGTGCCTATTTGTAGCGATTATCTCAAACTCGGAGTGCATGGAAAACAAGTAACAAAACCCGCTCTGTTTTTTATGTGGCTCTTTAAGCGCAATTTACGATGCCTAGACAGCTGACACTCTCGATCCGGGGGGGTGGTGGAAAATAAAATATCCGTAAAACATTTCCAATAAAGTGTGCAGCATAGATCATTCTAACTCGGAACTACAACTTCTCACCCGTACCTCCCCCAAACACAATAAACGATTCAAAAGAAATAAACCTCTATGCATGGGGAAATTGTTCATAAGGAAGTTTAGCAGGAATAGAACCCCACATAATACAAAAGTATTTACATTTTTGCTCGGAAAATTCTGATTCCTGAAGTGAGAAAGCTAGTGGCAATTTAAACACTTGTTTCCATATTGGCATTACTGATGAAGTAAGATGACAAGAGACCTCCTCTTCTACTGTTACCCATAATGGATACAACTGACTAATATAGATTTGTACTCTTCTAGGACAAATTTAGCAATTGGTTACGTGAGTGAAGCGTTTCACCAAGTAACTGCAAAATCCGTGACTTTGAAGATGCTGCGTACTGGCAAGCAGCATGTTCGGATGCCACGACAGAAGCTTAAGTACGTGAAAGGAGTGACGTTTATACCTTGTGCTGCATCCCTATGGCTATTTTCTGCCAACTCTTTCCACTTTGGTGTTGCATTATTACGGGTTGGTTGTTCCCAAACTGAGACTTGTAGGTGAGCAGTAGCGAAATTTTCAGGCCGATTAAATGTCTGATGAGGTGAACGTGAAGAATGGCTGCACCCAGTTCATCTAGGTGTCCAGGTGTTCTACTTCTTGGGCCTGTTTTTTGGGTTGTTTTTTTGTTTTTTAAAGTTGCACGCTTGGGCCTCCAAAACATGTTCTGGCACTGATGCTACGCACTGGTATTTTTATTGCAAGTTCATGGAAACCTATTAACGCCTCGATCCACTAACAGAAGTGCTGGCGAAATGCTCTTCCCGCTGTTTCGGACGGGCTTTTTACCTCCCCAGCCCTTGCCCCGGGTGCCCGAGGGGCAGGATGGGGCGGGGG
>VZSF01005035.1:94383-211249 GCA_013398295.1 Chionis minor
GAGGGCGCCGCTCCCCGCCTCTCCGGGGGGTCCGGCGGCGGGCCGGGGTCTGTGACGGCCGCGCCTATGCGGTGCGGGCCCGGCTGCCGCGTACCTCCGGGCGGGTGGTGGGGGGCGCCCGCCCAGCGCCGTGGTGCGGGGCCGCGCGGTCCGGCGGGTCGGGAAAGGCGGGCTCGGAAGGGGGAAGGAGGCGCGGATCCGTGGGGTGGGGAGCGTGGGCGCCTCTCGGGGCTGCTCTCGTCCCTCCCACCCAAGGCTGCGTGCGTGTGCGGGGGTGGGGTGGGCTTGTGCTTTGGCTTAGAGGAGGCAGCGTGCGCTAGCGTGGTTTTTTTTCTAGCGCTGCCACTTGCATAAAATATTTTCGAAGAGAAGTGGAAGCTGTGTCATCTTACATTAATTATTAAAGGCAACGTACGTGGCATGTAGCTCTGCCTTGGAAGTGTCCTGGCACACGTCTTCTCCACGTCTACATCTCCTGCAGTTAGGGACAGATATTGCCACCCGTGTGTGAGTGGTGCGTACCAACGTTCACAGGTGCTGCAGAACGTGGCCCTGTGCCCAGAGGTTCCAATTTGTGCCAGAGTGACAAAGGTACAGGCAGGTCATAGAATGATAAGACCGTATATGTATTTATGAAGCTAATATTCCTTTAGTTAGAACCTGGAATAATCTTGAAAAAAATTGCTCAGGGACAGTTGGCTCCAGTTTGTGTTGCTGATAATGCACAGTAATGCGTACTGGGGATAGAGTGTAAGGACTCTACATGGACTGATGGTTCTCCTTCGCACTCCTCTCTGTTAGTCCTCAGCATGATGCAAGTCTTGAAAACGTTTTGTTCATTTCCCACCTCCCGATCTGACAGTTTGCCCATTGCTTGTTTGAACCTGGGTGCACTTACTGTCTTTGATAGCCTTTGATAAGAAGTTTGACAGCTTAACTGCAAGCCCTATGAAGGCCCATCTCCTTTGTGTGTGTTTGGAACATGCTTGGCTTTCCTGTAAGCAGCCTGTGTGTCATCTTTGCGCCGGTTATGGGGCGGCATAATTAAAATCTAAAACCAAGCTGCTTTCCCAGACTTTACTATGCTTATTACCTAGATGAAACAAGCAAGACAGAGGAAATAAGGTCTTGTTTTAACACTGAGTGAAGTCTCTCTTAGCCTAATGCTAAGAGGAAGTCTGGAAAAGATTCCCCAAGGCCAGTTGGGAAGGCTTCAACCCTTAGCTTGTTAATAGTTCTGCTTTCAAGTTGAGAGCGTTTTGGGGTTTTTTAGCACAAACTTGTACTCCTCTGACATGGCAGGTAGGGAAAGAAGCTGTCTTCTCCCCTTTCTCTGACCAAATGACTTAACCTGCTCAGCTTGGTTCAAGCTTTTTGTTCTAATGGTATATAGTCGTCTTTAAAGGCATCGTTTATCATTTCTGCTGTCAAACACCTTAAAAATGCACACGTCAGGTTATATAACTATATACAATATGATACACGATCTTTTTTTTTATATTTATACTATTGTTCAACATATATGATATCTCCTCTTGGAATTAGCTCTATATGTAATGTTTTGTAACAAAATATTCAGCTGTCACTCAAGTAGGTGTGGTTTATAAAGGTTGTACTTCGGTTTTCAACAAGAAATATAGACAGTACCATTTAAAACTTAGCAAAAGCCAAAAACTGTGAGGGTGTTTTGAAGATGCTGAAAAGGTGATTTATTAGAGGGGTAACATTTTCTTAAACTGAGCTTTTATAACAGCTTCCAACAGCTAGCATTAATTAGGGAAATCCTATAATTTCTAATACATCTGGTAAAGCTATGTAGTCACAAACCAGTTAGACACTTTTAATAATTTCTGGCTTCTGACAGAAGGATGTATTTGAAAGTCAGATGCTTGTTCTTTGAGCCTTACTGCAAAATGAACAAGGAACAATTATATAAAATCTACAGCATGTAGCTATGAACAAGGAAAAAGCTGGAAACAGTTTCTTTTCAGTTCAGGCTGCGCAGGAATTCCTGGTGGCACATTAGCCAGGCTGTTGGACACTTTCATTCTGATTTTTCTTACTGTAAAATTATGAAAACCTTCCTTAAGCATTGGTAAATGGCACATTACATGTGGAAATTTCTGCTTTATTAAGACAGGGTTCGGGATTCAGAAGAAAAGTAAAGTTCTTCAAAAGACGGGTTTCTGGACTAAATTGACAACTGGGCTAAGTCAGTGTAGTCTGTGTGTTCTGCCGATTCCAGTACTTTGCTGTCCAGCAGTATATAACATTTGAGTTATGTTTGGCAGATGATTTGTGGACCCAACTGGGAAGACAATAGTCCTTTTTATGCTTGCTTGCTTTCTTTGTTTTGGGGGATTATTGTTTTCTATTTGGTTGTTAAAGTCATTGTTCTAGGATGCTGGAATAACCTACGGTGTCAAAAGACAGCACCAAGATTTTCTTGCTTGTTTGCTTGCTTAACATACCTTGTGTACAGGTGGGAGTGTGAGAGTAGGAGTTGCAAGTGAAAACCTGAAGTGTTTTGTGCAAAGACCGTACAGAAATTTAGAACAGTTTGATTCTTCATAGAGGGAATAAATTATGAGGTGTTGTGGCTGATGAAATAACTAGTATCCCATTGCATAACCAGATCCCCTTGTGCATTTTTTTCCCTAAACATCTTCTGCCACCTCCTTATCTCTGCTATCCAGCCTTCACTCTGTGTATCCACCTGAAACTTAATATTTTGTAAAAGAAAAATATTTGAGCTTAAACTGAGAGTGGTCATAGATGAGGAATTTTGATTAACGAAGGCTGTGGATTAAAATGCAATCGTATCTATGTTCATGCCTAAAACACAGTAATGCAGTACAGCCCTAAATAATAAACTTATATAATATTTAATAGTGTTTACTTCTACTTTCACTATAACTGTGCGTTGTTCACTTCTACTTTCAGTATAAGTGTGCATCGTTCTTCCTGCATCTTATGCTGGACAGTACTAGGATCAGACATAGTTTATCTTAGTATAAGCTATTTCTAAATTACGAAGGTCTTGATTAAGGTGAGAGGGGGAAGCAAAATATGAGCAACCCTGACTTTTAAAGTATAGCTAAATGGTAATAGTGATGGGTACTAGTGTATGGAATATAGCAAAATGGTTAATTAAAGTGTTTTATTAATATATTTTTTCCCCTTAAAATGACAAGGGAGCGGTAGCACTGTCTTTTAAGAACAGGGGTGAGTTCTGGAGATACCGTCTAAAATGCATTTTGCTTTTGCACCCAGGCCAGATGGCAGAGGAATAACTGTATAGTAACCAGGCAGTTGTTTGTCTCCCTGTTACTCCTGTCAGAGTGTGGATATAATACTTGAAGATGCAAGAAAATGTTACAAGTGCACTTTCATTAGACCTTTCTTAACTTCCTTCGAGACTAAGGTTGTGACACAACAGTTTTTGTATTAACCATAAACACTTTAAGACGTGTCCATCTTTGGTCTAAGCTTATAGATATGTAGTTTTGTCTGAACCTTGGTAAGTTCTCAGGTAAATGGTTACCACTGTTAATGGGATCAGTGCCTAAGTATGCAAGTGGGCAGAAAGTTGTTACTTAGTGACTTGATAGGTGTTTATGTCTTTTAGTTGGAGATCTGTTACCTGTAGTAAGGTGACAGCTTCAAGATGCCTGGTTTAGATAAGTGTGACGGCCAACTGCGGGTTGCAGCCCATGCAGCTTTCATAGAATTGTGGAATAGTTTGGGTTGGAAGGGACCTTTAAAGGTCACCTAGTCCAGCCTTCTCTGCAATGAGCAGGGAGTTCTTCAACAAGGTCAGGTTCCTTGGAGCCCCATCCAACCTGGCCTTGAATATTTCCCGGGATGGCACATCTACCACCTCTCAGGGCCACCTGTTCCAGTGTTTCACCACCCTCATTGTAAGGAATTTCTTCCTTATATCTAGTCTAAATCTTCCCTCTTTTAGTTTAAAACTGTGAACCCTTGTCCTATCACAAGAGGCCCTGCTAAAAAGTCTGTCCCCATCTTTCCTGTGGGGCCCCATTAAGTACTGAAAGACCTCTAAGGTCTCCCCAGAGCCTTCTCTTCTCCAGGCTGAACAACCCCAACTCTCTCAGCCTGTCTTCACAGCAGAGGTGCTCCAACCCTCTGATGATTTTTGTGGCCTTCCTCTGGACCCACTCCAACAGGTCCATGTCTTTCCTGTGTTGAGGGCTCCAGAGCTGGATGCAGTACTCTAGGTGGGGTCTCACCAGAGCAGAGGGGCAGAATCACATCACTTGACCTACTGGCCATGCTTCTTTTGATGCAGTCCAGGATATGGTTGGCTTTCTGGGCTGTGAATGCATGTTGCTGGCTTGTATCCAGCTTTTCATCCACCAGTGCCCCCAAGTCCTTCTCCTCAGGGCTGCTCTCAATCCCTTCATCCCACAGCCCGTATTGATACTGGGGCTTGCCCTGACCCAGATGCAGGACCCTGTAACTTGGCCTTGTTGAATCTCAGGAGGTTGACACACGCCCACTTCTCAAGCCTGTTCAGGTTCCTCTGGATGGCATTGTGTCCCTCAGGCGTGTCAGCTGCACCACTCAGCATGGTGTCCTCTGCAAACTTGCTGAGGGTGCACTCGATCCCGCTATGTCATTGATGAAGATATTGAACAGTATTGGTCCCAGTACAGACCCCTGAGGGACCATTGTTTGTCACAGTTTGATACAGTTGACCTTGTATCTTTATGACTGGTGTCTTATGGTTAATAATGAGGTTTTAACTATTACTAGCAGTATCATATCTTTGTCTTTTGTTGTTCTGTAAATCCTGTTCTGCATTTTGCCAGTTACATCTTGAACTACAAAGTAGGAATGTTCCACTGTATTTGAAATTTAATCTCTTTTATATTGTAGAAATTATAATTCAGCTTTTGTTAATATGGAATCCTCTGTATACAGAATCTGGTATAAGCATTGTACTGATGGCAGAAGGTAGGGTACTGAAGGTAGGAATGATACGGACTGCAAAGTCCTTGTGCTTGGAATTCCTGCATTCTGTTTATATTTAAAGAATAGTGTCAAGCATCTGCCAGTATTCTAGCCCACAGGTTAGAGTACCACTGAAGTCTAGTAGTGTAATAGTCTGGTGTTTGATTTTTATTTTTTACAAGATGGGAAGTAAGTATCAAAAGTCATTATTCATGAAATGGAATAAGCTGGAATTTCCACTTTAATTCAGCTGTGGAAATTGCAAGTTCCCTGACTTGAAAAACAGCTCTTCACACTGTGTGCTGAACAGCACTATCTTGCTAAGTGTGTTCACAGTGCCAAAACATAGCTTTTAGGTTAAGCAAACATTAGTTACTGGCATCACTGACCTGATAAACTGCAGAGCAAGCCTTTCCACCTCTTTTTAGCTGATAAAGTTTATCAAAAGATGGACTGTTTGACAAAGAGCAATTTTCTGTAAATATATTGAATGCCATCCTCTTTGCTTTGGCAGTCATTGCAGATCCATTGTTAAATTGGGCTGACTGACCTGCTAGTGAAGAGCAGCAGATGTGAAAGATAAGGAAACTATGTCAAGAGAGAATTTTTGCTGCCAAAGGTGCATATCTCTTTAATAGATTAAAATCTTATGAAGAGGCAGATAAAAGTCTTGGTTGAATGTCTGAAGTTTTTTATTTTCTGCACCCTTGCAGATACAAATTGCACATTTGGGACGGCTGTAAAATTCTGAGCAATAGTTCAGAATCTTGTAACTAAATAGGTTATCAGTGAAAAATTCTTAATGTGTTTGCTGGCTTGTTTTGTCCAAGTGAGATACGGAAGTTTCCTTGTCAGACCTTCAGTAATCCAGTAACGAGCTTTGTAGCAGACACATTCCTTAAAACATGAAATTTTGATGCTTTGGGGAGCTTAGTTACATACTTTGTGTAAATGGGGAAAGTGTTGGGGTGTAGACTATGTAACTCATCATAGCTTTAAAAAAAAAAGTCCGTAGCTGCAGAGTTAGGGTGCAGATGCAGGAGGAAGCTTTCACTGGTATGTTAGTAGTTTTGGTCTGTTGGTTTGACTGGACATACTGTTCTCAAAAGATTGAAAGTGCAACGTGCTGTGTGGAAGACTTGACTTTTCTTTGGGAAAAAGGGTGTTCAGTAATTTGTGTGAGGTAGTTGCAAGTGTTTGTCTTGGTTGAATTGCCTGCCTGTCTGTGCATTCGTCAGCCAGCATCATTTTAAAAAAAAAAAAAAAAAAAAATCCAGACTGGAAGACAAGGAAAGTTCTGTTGGCTTACAAAGCTGTCTTCTGTTCTTAGTATATAAGTACAGTGTTTTAAATAAATTGGAAAATGAGAAGTGAGATTTTTACTACTGGTTTTCACTGCTAGTTATGAGGAGAGGAGGGAGGCAAGTGCAATCTAAAGGTTGTCTTAAATTTAAAAAGGTATGTGGGTATAATCAGATTTTTATTAAAAAAAATCATAAATTGGACCTGTTGTTCAGCTAGGCTAAGCCAGTATTGGAAGAGGAGGGAGGATTAGATGTCAATCTGTAAGATTGCATTGATCTGCCTAGGGTCTGTGCTTAGTTGTAGTATTTTATTTTCTTAGTTATAACCGTGAGTGCTAATATCCAAAGAATTACTAATCTTGTGAAAACTTGACTAGAGTTTAGACCTGCTTTTGTACACACATGCATATGTGTATGAAAATAGATAAATTGCCACTGAGCATTCTGCTTTTGGCCAATAACTTCTATATATTACAGTATAGTAACAAAGTATTGCCAATATTATTAGATTATAAGATTGAGCTTCAGAATTGATAGCTAAAATAATGTAAGTCTGTGTACTCTGCATGTTAATTAGTCTATGTCTGCATTTAGTAGAGAACCATTTTGTTTTTATTTTTCCATGTCAAACATCAGAACATTGGCGTTCTCTAAATTGACTGTCTAGAGACAAACCTAAGCATTTCAGGAGAATTAAAGAATTGATCTGAAGCCCTTTGCTATCACTGCCTCTATCAGTTTGGAAGTGTACATTCCAGCTGTATGCTACAATGCCATACTTGCAAGGGAAGCGTAAAGCATTGAGTACGGACTTGTGCTCCTGCCTACTGCAGGGTGCTTTGGAATATCAAGGAAAGGTGAAACTTCTAGGGAACTGTCAAAGGCTTTGAGGGAAAGCTGTCAGTATTACAGCTTTCTCCTTGAAAAGGACTCGGTGCTTAATCTTGTAGGTTTCCTTCACGTTTCAGTTAAAATGGAGATGTAAGTTATATAAAAATGCAGGCATACAGGAAGTGTGTCTTGGATTAAAATAGTTAACGCATGGAATGCTTTGGAGAGCCTTCCTATGTATTTATATTGATAAACATAGTGACTATTAAAGGTGTATCTACACTGCATGTTAACTTACTCTGCTAAGTATGCGTGATGAGAGTTACTGCTACTGGTGCCTGAGCTGGTTCAGGTTACTGTCCTGTGCTGCAGATGGCTTTGCTTGCTTTCCCCGTAACTGTTGGGGCTTACGTAAGCTTCTAGAAGGACAAGAGCTTTAGGACTCCATCTAGGAGTTCCTAAAACAGGACTATTTTGGGGAAAATAATACACGTTCATCATCTCTCTACTTTCTCTCGCCTGTGGAATCGATGGGTCAATCTTCTCTTACACCTTTATTACAAGGCGCATAGGTCTTTGAGTCTTATAAATCCTCTTTATCCTCTGTGCCAATAACATGTCTATCCTCCGTAACATTGAGGGAAATGTGATGAATCCAGTCCAAAGAATTTCTAAATATAATCTTAGCAATAAACGTACGTCACGACTGTTGCAGTTAAAAATGTTTGCTATTGTAAAGTATATGTATTGTACTTTTAATAGTACCATTTTATTCCTATTTAAAGCTGAATTAAGCTTTGTGTTTGCTGATAAAAGCCTTCTTTGAAATGAATGGTAGCAGTTATATTGCTAGTGAAAATATATTTCCTTGTGGACAATGAAAAAATGTGTATAAATAAAAATATGCACTAAACTAATCTATGCATGTATTTTCTCTCTTTTTTTTCAGTAAAGTAAAGCAAGGTCTCCTTCCTAGCTTAGAAGATCTACTTTTCTATACTATTGCAGAAGGACAAGAAAAAATACCAGTTCATAAATTCATAACTGTAAGTTTACTGTTCCAGAGTGCTGTATGAAAGCTAACTACTACAAGGTTTTCTTAACATTCTAAATGCGCAAAAACAAAGCAAAGAATTTCTGTTAAACGTGGCTAGCTCCAGCGAGGAATGGAACTATTCCCCCCCACTCCCAACACTGTTTCTGTAATTAAAAGAATGAGTGTACTAGTCTGTTACTCACTTCTTTGCTGTGCAAAAGAGTATGCTTGAAAGCATCTTTATCTGTGGCAGGGCTGAGTAGTATTTGCACTTGTGTAAAATGTAGTTGAACCACTGTGGATTTCAAATTATATTAATCCTTTGACATCAGATGCAGCCAAAATGGCAGAAGGAAATGGCAAAAGGATCAATAAGGTTTTAAAATCTCTGTGTTGATAATGCAGTGGTAGATTTATCTTGATAAATGAGACTGAACAGTAGAGAGCTTGATTGTAATAGTGTATTTTTTAATTTTAGTAATTATTGTTTTATTGTAATAGGCACTCAAATCTACAGGATTACGTACATCTGATCCCCGATTGAAAGAGTGCATGGATATGTTAAGACTGACCCTTCAAACAACTTCGGATGGTGTTATGCTGGACAAAGACCTTTTTAAAAAGTAAACTTTCTGTCAATAATGTAACTGTATAATTCTGAATGAATGTTGTCTGTGTGTTACTGACTGCTGTCTTAGGAGAGACATAAAGTATACAAATTATTGTGTAATTAGAAAGGGAATCAAACACACACTCCTACTGATGCTGTTTTCATATGAGTTTGGTCTCTGGTTTCATGCAGCAGACGGGTTGTGTGATCTCCACAAGAGTTTAATGTACCACTGTTTGTGTGTGTATCTGACCTCCATACCGCAACTCCTGGTCAGATGCCAAATAAATTACTTGATGCAGCATGGAGTATTTAGTATAAATACATAAAACTCGTTGCATCATCAGTTTTTAATCTGTAGTTCAGGGTGCTGCTTCTTTGTAATGAGGTGTTCAGAATACGTATGTAGTTAACTCTAAAAGCAAGTATATGAAAAACAGAGAAGTTAAATATCAAGATATGTAGAGATGAGAGCAGTTAGGAGTGTAGACACTGCTTTGGTCTGTTTTTGAAAGGATTTATGTGCCATATTTTACTGATCCTTTTTTTTTTTTTAAAGAAAAGTCTGTGGTCAGTTACTTGAATAATATAAGCCCTGTTCAGGTTGTCTTCAGTTCATTCCAAGCTCACTTCTTTGCTACCCTACTTACAGTCTTTGTCTGCCAAAAGATTGGCATTTTAGAGGCTCTTAAATCTTGACATGAAATTTGTAGACTTTTTGAGTCTATGTTTTTATTCCATTTACAGGGTACATAATAATATCTAAAACTCGTCTTTCATGAGGAGTATAATTTTGTGAAAATTGGTACATTTTTGTTCTGTAGCATTTTTTGAGTTTCTGAGGTAATGCTGTTTAGTGCTGTTTCATCTTAGCTACAATTTAAAATATATGTGTAAGTGTATAAAAAGATGTGTTTAGATATATAATTGCATATGTATTATATACCTGTAAGTATATAAAATAGGTAGTATATGGTATATGCTTATATATTTACATAGTTTATATAAATATAAACATAAAGTATATATGTTATATATTTTTAAATAAATATCAACATTTTTGGAAGTACATGGAGAAAAAATGAGTGTGTGTGACAAAATAACAAAGCAGTCAACCCCTTAATCAAATGTGGGGTACTTCTTAAAGGTACATCATGGCCTAACTTCATTCCTGTATTTAAGTTCAAGACTAGGTCTCCACTGGTTATTTGTCAGCACAGTAAAAATTGTTGGAGTCAGAAACCTGACTATGGTTGGATTGGAAAGGAAATGCTTTTGCTATTATGTGTTATGCTTATACGAGAAGGCTTGTTTGTAGTAATAAATTATGAATTATGTTTTAGGCAAGGGGTCTATACTTAAAAAAGGACAAGTGGTTGCTAATTAGAGGGCTAAAGATTATAATGCCTATGTTCTATGTTGTATCTCTAAGATTTGATCCTCTTTGTTAAAGGAGTGGTTGTTACTATGATAATTTGTGGAAAGCTTACGGGGTTGCTTCTTGTGTGGGAGAGTTTTGAACATAGAGACTATAGAGAGGGTGGAGGGGTGAATCTCTTTTCACATAGCAGATACTCCTTCACAGCATAAGGTGTTAACCTCTTTCATAAATTAAACCCCTCCACGCTTCAGTTATCTGTTCCTCTTAGGCATGCTGCATTTGCTGTGTAGAGACTTGTACGAGGTTCCTGTATTTTTTTTGTTCTCCAGGTGTTTAAGGTGTGAGATACAATAATGTATCTACTCAGCTGTACTTACCTTAGGATTTCGAAGCTTCAGTTCCTTAAACATAAAAGCTTCAGTTCCTTAAACATAAAAGTTCGTTGCGTAATTCTCCTGTTGAATTTGAATCCAAAACTGCTAGATCAAGTAAAGCATGAAAGATAAATGACAGAGTAGTGATAGCATAAGCTTGACTAAATCAATTGAGTCCAGTAGAAATCACCTTTCAAATATTTTAGCTCGTGCATCTGTGCTGTCTTTGTAAGAGAAGTTTCAACAGCTTTTTAGCGGTTCTAAGCATTAGACTCCAATGTGACTAAAATTGCTTTATTTTGAAGATTTTTGGCTTTACAGTGCTCTCCACTTAAGTATTTGGAAAAAAATCTCTATGTTACAGGCGGGACAACCTGGGTTTTTAAGTTTTCATTTCTACGGTTTCTTGAGGGTTTCACTGGTGCCTATTTCAGAGAGAGTGCTTGACAAATTTCTTGAATTAGCTGTTTGTGTTGTGTCTATGTAACATAACATGTGGTCTTTGTAGCATGAATGATACCTTGCTGAGAACAGCCCGCTTACTGAAAGCAGCGCAGCGTGTGAGTTAGCTTGCTATGTGCATTTTCTTCTTTTTTTTTTTTTCTTTTGTACCCTAGCTGTGGTAAATAGAGTAGTAGTAGTGCTGTCTAACTATTGTTAGATGAAACTTGGGCAACTTTACAAATACAGTAATCTTCATGAAGCGTGCACGTTTTGACATATCCTACTTTTTAGATCTGTTTCTATAACATGGTAGCTAATTGTAGAAGAATTTCTAATAATCTTTGTAAGAAAGCCTCCTACCCCCCTCAGCTTTTCCTTTAACTCACAGCTAATTGCTAACAGAAAAACAGAAGACTTGCAAAAATCCTGTTTCTTAACTGACAGTATTTTGGTCAATGGTGTGGGCAGGGGGGAAGGAAAGGCATGAGGCAATCGGAATTTAGTTATTTTGAAAATGGTGTAAAGTTGAATGAGGTGATAGCTACTGAGTAACAGTTATAACTCTGAGGTTTAAACTCAGTTCTTCTTAGAATAACTTACTTGGCTTTGTAGACTTAGCCTCTGTCACAAGGTGTTTTCTGTCCTGCTTTATTGACCTGGAGCTGTGGTCTCGCTAGCCAGATCTCTTCTGATCTGCAGGTAGGAAGCTGCAATCTGGGTATGTTATGTTTTAAGCATAAACCTGACATTCTGTTGCTGGATCTCAGGCAGGGTTATCTATTTGCTCCTGAGTGGCTGTGCTGCTCTCAGTCTTCTGTGTAGTAAATCCTGAGGAAAACTTTCATGCTCAGCTTGGGTATTAGTAAATTTTTCATCCTATTTGTTAGTAATTAGAAAGCTTTTGACAGGTGATGTAGAGGACTTCCGCTATGTTATAATGTTAATACTTCATTAGTTGAAAGAATGTGCCTTTTTTTTCCTAAAATGTCTAAATATATTGAACATTCCTACAGACCTAGTCTTGCTAGTTTCACATTCCTTTCCATAATGCTTATACCACAGCTTTTCAAGCAGGAGAAAAAGGAGTCCATTCAGCTACACAGGTAGTCTAACTGTTCTTCAGAATTGGTAGGAGTTCAGCAGATGTCTACTTGTATAGGGAACCAATAATCAGCAAGCTCAGCCAGAACTTGAAAAAGAACAGATAAATACAACAAGTTGTATGATAAAGGAAACAAAATGATCCTAACTTTATGCTAGAGAGCAAAGATTCAGTTTCCAAAAAAACCCCAAAGCCTTTACTTTCACTGAAAATTATTATAGATCCTAGTCTTCCTAACCCAATTGCATCAGGGAAGTTTTGCAGTTTGAGAAGATGTGTTTCCTAGTGGGGGAAGAGGTGCTTGCGTTGGGATTTGGCAAGACAGAATTTTTTTAGGGTGAGACACTAAAGTCTGGAGAAATAGAAGAATTTGAGGTGTGAGGTTTTTAGCGTACCTGTCTTGAACATTCCTAAAGTATGTAGGGGATAAGAGCTATGTTGTTAGTAAAATTTGACTGTAGAAAGATTTTTATTTATGAATATATTCGTTTACTTCTTCCCTGTGATCGCTTTCTACTGTTTCACTTCTGAGCCCCAGACCGTTTGTCTCTGAAGGGTTACCTGGAACATAAACCCATTAGAAACTTCAGTGAGGAGGAAATGCCAGTAGTAGAATGTTAGAAAGTGTCAAGGCTAGTGTCTTCTCTTGACAGAAAATATTACTGCCCCATTAACTGGAGCTTACTGAGACCCCTGTCACTTTCTCCACGCAGTAATTGTTCCAAATATCCATCTAGATTAATTGGACTCCCATATTTAATGCCTGTGAATTCATATGAGTTGCCTGGGTTAAGGAGTACCAGGGTAAATACTTGGACACTGCCCTTGGCAGAACTCTGGGAACAATAACTTCTTGCAGGACCAGGTAATGTCCTTAACCCGCGTAGCTATTTCTGCAGTGCGCTTCAATCTCAAAATGATTGAATTATTGTATCCTAGTCTTGGTGTGAATTGTTAAGTGTATAAATGCCCTTCCCATTTTAGAAACGTAATGTGGAATCAGAGGACTGTATTTCAGTGCATACTGCCTTTGTGTTTGCCACAGTGTTGCTTTCCACGCTTTGTTTTCTTGAATTGTTCTGATAGGTTTAGGTGAACTCTTTTTTTTCTTACATGAGTTCTTAATGTTGTCCAGGTGATCCAGGCAACGTAGAAGTGCATCTGAAGGTTAAACCTAGTGTGTATGTGTCTTGTTTTTCCTTCAGCACATGTAGCTACCATTAATTGCTATTAATTACTTTTGAAAAGGGATTGTTGCAGCTGGAATAGGTAACTCTAGTTGGAGGCTGCTGGGTACAAAAGCAAACAGGATTTTTTGCACAATATGTACAAAAGGAGTGCATAAGCATGACAAATTACAACAAAACCAAGTCAATTGCTATTTTAACACATTATCAAAGCAGCTTATTACAGACAGAGCAATTTTTAAGATGTCATTTTGTACAACAGAAACTTCTCTAGTGTTTCTCTTTCATTTCTTGGAGAGTCGTGTCTTCCAGCATTTGAAATGGTTGCAGTTGAATGTGGGATAAAGTTTCCTAAGCAGAAAGGAGTTCAAATTGAAGCTTTAAAAAAAAAGAGAGAGGGATTCAAAGGGAAGATAATTCTGTCTGTTCACTGGTCTTTGTGAAACTTCATTGTGAACTGCTAGTGACTTTTAATAATAGGATTATTGGAAGTGTATATTCCAAGTGAAAGTGTTTCCCTAAAAAATCAATTTTTTACTTTTCTGAATAAGTCTTCATTGGAAGGATGTGCTCATTTGTAACATGGGCCTAGATGTTCTTAACTTCCCATTTGTCTGAACTAATAGCTTGTTTCTGCTGTAGTATGATGGTGTCAACAAAATTGTTTGTTTGGTGTTAAACATCCCTTTCTCTTCCTTGCACTGGGATAGGGCTGTTTAGTGCCCTTTATCAGGTCATATTTCAACTGACATGGTGAAAATGGCTCCCGATTCCCACCCCGGCTTTGCTCACCCCCCCCACACAGGCACACCACCAGCAGCATGTCTCAGCTTGTGTTTTGATCCTTGCCGCCTTCTGTTTCTCCTAGATAAGTCCTTTCCTTTTTACCTCATCAGTTTTCTAAATGTACCAGACAGGCTGATGTTCAGAGCATGGGGGCGATAACGTATTGTGGGTTAAAAGGCAGCAAAGATTCCTTAACCGGTGATAGTTTGAAGCAAGAGACTTGCAGGACTTGCTCACTGTTAACTTTTGCTTGGTTTAGAAGATGTTGTTGAGTACTTCCAAAGGGTTATGTTCTTAGAATGGAAACTCGTGCCAGTTTGCTCTGTTGTCAGTCGTCTTCTTTCAGTTCATGATGAAACCAGATGGAAAGAAGCCAACCCTGAACCTCAGAAGTCCAGTCTAACTCTGAAATTAGGACTTCTTTGGACAAGGGCTGGGTTAGATGGCTGTCGCATGTCTTGATCCTGAGAAATGGGTGGCTTAGATCCCTTCTGCAAGCTTAGATGCTACTTGAAGGCAAGTTGATAGTACTTGCAGTAGTACAGCCTTTCAGTTGAACCTTCAAATAAGGGTTTTAAATAAAAAGGTGTGAAAGAAAATGCAATGAAACAATTTTAAATATTTTTTTTAAATTACTTATAATTTATGGAGTGGAAAATTGAAAAGTCTTTATTATAAAGTCCTGTTCTTGTAGGCCTATAACTTCAAGGGATTGATGGTCCTTATTTAAATAGTATGTAATTGCTGATTAAGTGGGCTTTTTGATGGTACTTTGTCAAAATACTAATTAACTTTTTTAACTTTTTGCAGGTGTGTACAAAGTAATATTGTGTTGCTTACTCAAGCTTTCAGGAGGAAGTTTGTCATTCCAGATTTTATGTCGTTTACTTCGCATATTGATGAGTTATATGAAAGTGCTAAAAAACAATCTGGAGGAAAGGTAACCTGTTTGTAAATTCAACCTCAAGTTGTATAGATTTCTTGATATTAACCAAATATATTTGTTAAGTAGATAGATTTTTCTTAACATTTTTAGCAAAATGTTAAAGCGATAACTTGATAAAATAGTTTTGGAAGCTCAATTATGTCTACAACCTGTAAACTGTGTTAGAAATAAAGCTCCTTACCTCTAATGATTTTTTACAATATTGAGATTAGAAAGAGAAAATAATGTTGTTCTTTAATTTATATAAACTATAAAACTGCTATGTAATTTGTCAGACAAAACTTAGTCTATAAAAGAATTATGCGCAATTGGCTGGGTTGTGTGACAAATAGTTGTCAACACCCTACCTATGTTAGTAGTTAAAGTTTATTCTAGTGATTATTTTCAATAAATTAATTGAAAAAACATCAAACTTTATTACAAGCTAAAACTTCATGTTTTGAAAATGCTAAACGTGCCATAGTATAGAACAGATTCCTCTTAGAATGTGTTGAAGTTTGTACTTTCATTAAAAAAATACTTTATTTGATAACGATTTAGTGAATATAATAATTTGTAATGAAGTTTTAGCTATACTAGGTGATTATTAGCGGAATAATTCAGTTGTAACTTGTGTATCCTTTCCATTGGCATTTATTTTAATTAACATATGTTAACTTGTTGTTAAATATTTTGGATGTTTTAGTGTCTCTGTTTTTATTTCACATTGTGATAGGTTGCTGACTATATTCCACAACTGGCCAAGTTCAGCCCTGATTTGTGGGGTGTGTCACTTTGCACGGTGGATGGACAGAGGTATATTCTAACTTCTAGATTTTACTGTTTCAGTTCTTTAAGCTATCCGACATACCGCAAGGAGCAGAGAATTGGAATTATGGGTCCCTTCCAACTTGAGATATTCTGTGATATACAGCACTTCATGGTATCTCATGGTTTAATAAATAAAAAGCTTTATTGGAGTTGTTTAAGAAATGAAATCTACTTGGTCATCTTTCTTAAGATTTTTTTCCCCAACTTCTCTGTTTAAACTGAATTATTTTGCTGCTATTTTAAAATATTTTTTAAATGGTATTTATAAATACTATATTTAAAGCTAGGTTGTATTGTGCTTATGATCCGAACACAGTAATGAAGTTGTGGGTAATTTCAGTGATTACCAAAGGGCAAGGTAGAAACAATGCTAATGTAAAATTCATTTGTGAAAGTTGAAGGGCTTTGCTAATAATACCTCTACTTCAAGCTACGTTATTTTTTCTGTAAGTCACAATGTACTTAGAAGTTAGTTCCTTTCTACATTTTAATATTCTTATTGTAGCATTATTATAGGATCGGTATATGTCACTGAAAAAATTGAGATCCATATTATTTAAAAAGAAAAGATGTGGACTGGACAGAACTTAATGTGATTTTGCTTTTCAGGTTTATTAAAGTTTCCTCTCTATGGGTGTTTATAGGTCTTAGATATATCTAGAGTGATTTTATTTTTATTGAATAGTGACTCAGTGTAGCAGAAACAGTTAAGAGCCTAAAAGTGAAGGAGTATCTCACACTATCTAGCTGAGAAGCAAGGTGAACTATTCTGTGTCCACCTTTGGGGCTAGACAATGTGAGATATTCATCAGCTTCCATGTCTCTTGCTGTCCTGCAGTGTGATATAGTCATACTGCATATTTGGAGTACCGTAATTTTTAGGTATTTGCTGTGTCCCAAGTGAATGAGCCATTCTTGAGAGAGCATCAGAGTTGCTTATGGTGACTCTGAATTGGGGATCATTTTAATGTGATCTGTTATGAGCTGTATGTTTCTTATTATCTGTATGCTCTGTAATCTCTAGAGATAGAGCTGTACACGTGAGTTGAAGTATTTTCCAGCTCCCTGCTTAAGTGTCTGAATTATAGTTTATTTATAGTAAAAGAGCTTTAAAAGTAAAAATCTTCTCTTTTTTGAATATTTTAAATTAGCATTTTGCTTTGCTTTGGATGTTACAACATGTACTGATGAAAGTTATGATATTGCTACTTTTTGTAATGTTTAATGTTGTGTAATGTTAGTTGTAATGCCAAAATGATCTTGTGAGTTTCTCTGAAACTGTTTCACATTTTCTGCAAAGAAAAGAAAAGATGCCAGACGCTTCTGAATTTGCCATCAGACAAGTGGTTGCTTGGAGCCTTTTGCTCTAGGTGGGGCATATGCTGCTTCATGAGTCAGTCTTTGAGGCTGTCTGACTTAGATGTTGAAAGTAAGCCTTCCAAAAGATAGCATTTAATAATTGTACAAACCCATTTCTGAACTTGCTTTTATTTTGTCGCATCTGCAGTAATCACCAGCAAGTGACTTTGTTATGCTTAGTTTATGGAGGCAATTGTTAAAACCTTTAATTCTTTTTGTTCTGTTCCTCAAAATGAGACATAATAATCTGCTTTTGGTTTTTTTGGTGTTTTTGTTAATAGTCCTAGTAGGTTGAAGAATGAATGAATACTCTTACTTGCCACAGCTGGCAAACAGGAAATTTCAAACCTCTTCATCTGTGTTTTTCCCAGGCATTCTGTTGGCGATACCAAAGTTCCATTTTGTCTTCAGTCCTGTGTAAAGCCTTTGAAATATGCTATTGCTGTTAACGATCTTGGCACAGAGTATGTGCACAGATATGTTGGTAAAGAGCCTAGTGGATTAAGATTCAACAAATTGTTCCTGAATGAAGATGGTAAGACATATACAGTACTTAATAATGCAAATACTCAGTTTTAGAAAATGATAAAACAAGCTACACAGTTTTTTCAGTCTTTTCATTTTACTGTATCTTCTTAAGTCTTATTAATTGACAGTGTCACAAAATATTTTGCGATCAGCAAGGTGGGCTTATCCTTTGTCACTCACTTTTGCCTAATTTATAATGCTAGTAAAAGGTACTTTATTACTTCTGTTCTACTTGCTAGCATCCAGCTGTAGGAAAAAGCAAAGAATTTTTATAATGCTGGTATTTGAAATGTATATTGATTTAGTTGAGTTGGTAGCAAGTGTTCCTTATCATACCTTCTGTAAAGTGATGGTGAAAGAATCAAAGATCTTAAATTGATTTTTAAGAAACATGTATATCGCTTCCCTTCTCAGCCTTTTGAGAAGCTGGTGCCAAAGACCAGCACTGGCTAGTTTCCAGAAGGTGAAACTGAACATATCTTCCCACAGATTATTCTAAACTGTATTTGACTACTGATTCAAAACAATGTTTTTATTTTATTTGTTTTTTCCTGTGGCAGGAGTGCTTTAGCAAGAATTCTTCATACAATACTTATCTAGATTATTTCTTTTTCATATTACATTAATTCTCAAGCATGAAAATGTTATTTTTAAAAACATTATGGCAAAAATCTGAGAAGGATGACTCATGTAGCCTTAGAGGAAATACTGGATGTTATCTCTGAAACACAAATGTTTCTTCTAGCAGATCCTTCTCGGTAAGAGAACAGACAATGTTTCTGTTGCCATGGTATTGCAATTAATATTTAATTAAAGGCACAAGGTTTGGATGATATTTTTGTCAAGGACTGTATTGAATTCTGACTTAGATACCTATATTATTAAGATAGAAATGATACATAATGATATTTAGTATGTACCTTAAAATCATCTTTCCAAACTTAAAAATAAAATGGATCTTGACAATATGTGTCTTTCTTGTTATGCTAGTAAGTGGTAATAAAATACTAATGTGTATATATCTCCAAGAGGGAATTAAGCCTTTTGTCGAGCTTTGCCATCTTTTTTTCTGTTTGTTTTTCCAAATACAATGTTGTACAGTATGGAGAAGGCTGACTTTCATGTCCTGAGAAAGCTTTTATATAAAAAAGTTTTGATGATGGTGAAAATTGCCCATTTTTTCATATGAATCAATATAGATTTTATGGGTTGTTTTTATTTTTAGTGAAATGACAGGAAGTATAGTACTTATTTTCTTCTTTTTATTGCTATCTTAAAAATTGAACTGTGAGACAAGATAAATTGTTAGGCTGTGCTCTTTTATTGTATTACAGTTAGACTTTCACATGTTAATAAGACTGTTATGCAATAAGAGAATTGGTATTACTGAAGGTTTGACCAGCGTGCACAAAATTAATAGACAGCACTAATTTACATGGTAGAAACATTAATTTTTAAGTGTGTGCTTATGTGTCTGATATAACTAACATGAGAAAAATGTGTTAGAACTAACCTAAACAGCCTTTTATCTATACAGTCCTTAAATGAAGGACTAAAATGGAAGATAGAAGCCTAATAAATAGGAACATTTCAGTTATAGGGAGGCAAAGGGAAATTTTGTTTCTGTTAGAGGAGGAGGGAAGAAGGAATTACGCTTTACTTATTTAAATAGATGTATGAAGTTTGGATATGATGAGTCTTTGACAGTTTGAACGTATGTAACTACTTTAAAGATCAGATTTGAAAATAAATCTATATAATGTAGAAATTTAATCTATTTGCTTTCTAATTATTCTGATGTAGCTAGACTACATGCTTGTAATGAGGCACTTTATGAAGCAATGTGCAGGTATTTGAAAACTGGTTAGACATGCATCTGAACGTATTTTTTTATAGTTACTACATTAAAGAATCCTAAAATGGAGTGTTCTTTCATTTCTTTGTTTACTAGTATTGAGATTCAAGCTGGTAGAGGAGTGGAGAATATTACAAGACAATTTTAAATCATAGCTGAAAATGCCAACTTATAACAAAAATGTGACTGAGAATCATGTATGTTTTCAGTAAGATCTGTGCTGTGCAATGGAAATTTGGAAAGTTCTGCAGCCTTGTTAATATTCAATTTTAAAAGTTTTTATCAAAAGGAACATATGGCCCACCAAACAATTCAGATTTCTGGAGGACTAAAGCAATTCCCATGTTACTTAAAAGCAGATTATTCTAGTTGATTGAAGTAGATTAGGAATTTTACATAGTAAAATGTGTCTGAAATGGGCATTGTCAGGAATAATTTTTATGGTCATTGAGCAGTTTGCAAGTTTTTTTGTGCTTGTTGAGTTCATGATGCAACATGTCTGACTATATGTATATGTACAGTTAGTATTTCTTATCCGTACGTAGGACCTTCTCTTGATAACTATTTATAGAATTAGTCCAGTAATAGAGTTGTTTGTAAACTCAGTCCAGTAATAAATGTTCTGTTGTAACTGAATTGAGGGATTGCCACAAAGTTGTTTATTCTGATGAAGGATTTTGTTAACTAAAGATAGAATTCTTTAAGTTTTTGTATCGAACAAACATTTTGATGTCCTTTCAGAAAGAACGTGCCACGGTGAACTGTTCTGTGTATTAAAATGTCTGTGTTGTGTATGTGTGGCAACCTCTGCTTTCTGTGCTCAAAGACTGCAAGCCAGTCATACAAGAAAGGCCTAAGGCCAATGGTGGGCCAAAAAGGTCAGAAGTGGAAGAGGAAAAGCACTGTAATTTGAGCTTATTAGGGGAAAGGTCTGTTTCGCATATGGCATAATTGCATGTCAGGTTGCTGGAGCAATCATGCTAATTGTCAGGCACTTTTGAGGTATTAAAAAAGCAAAACATATTTTTCACCGTTCTATAGTGATGTCCAATGGCGAGATTTTTAGGTAATTAAATTATATTTTCTTTTATTTTTAATTTATATATACTTGTTAAATATATTGCAGTTCTCTATGGAAAAGGGTGTTCTAGACAAGTATCTCCTTCCCACAGGAAAAACAGAGCACTGAATGGGAGAGGAATATATTTATTATTCAGAGGCTGTTAGGTGGGTTGTTTATGCAAGAAGCAAATAGTTGAATCAGTGCTAGACTTAATCAGGGCACCCCAGTTAAAGTTGAAGGGTTATTGTGACTTGTGCTTTTCATTAAGGATAAAAACATGAATTTACTCTGAAGTATGAGATGATACAGCAATGTAAGATACTTGCAAAGAAGCTGTATATAAGATTGTTGTGGGGTTTTTTTTTCAGTCTGAGCAGGTCATTGCCTTTAGTATTTGGTTATATAGAGAGAACGTATGTGCATGTGCTTATTTTTAGTAATCAGTGTCAGTTAACTTTACGGAGTTTGATACTTTTCTAAAGACATAAAGGTGGGTTTGTTCACCTCTTTGGCAAACTGTTGCAATTATAGTATCAATCTTTGTTCCATGTCATTGTACAACATGGAATCCCCTTGCTGATGGCACCCACTGTGAGGGAAATCAGTAGTTGCTGCTGCTTTAGAAGATGTATGTATGACTTTCCTTTAAAAAATTAATGCAGCATCAGAACCTATACATCCCTAACAGGTGAAAAAATTCGTGGGAATGGAAGTATTACTGATGGGAATGGGATATATCTCCTCTCTGAAATCAGCAGGAATCTTTCAGAATGTAAGATTTTATTTAGGCATCTTGGCCCTTAAAAGGGTTCTCAGTGTATCTTCAAGTTGGTGGAGAGGTGCTTCATTATGGAATAGAATAGAATAGTTCGGTTGGAAGGGACCTACAACAATCATCTAGTCCAACTGCCTAACCACTTCAGGGCTGACTAAAAGTTAGAGCATATTATTAAGGGCATTGTCCAAAATGCCTCTTTAACACGGACAGGGTTGGGGCATCAGCCACCTCTCAAGAAGCCTGTAGCTGTTGTAGGAAGTTATCTGTCAATTACAGATATCTATGTATGGGAAGTGTTTGGAAAGCACTATCTGATGCTATGCAGATAATAGTGAAAACTGCTTTCCTGGGACCTGGATACCCTTACTCTGCTTAAAAGAGGCAGCAGTGGATTAGTAGGTGTCCTGCTCAGCTCTGTGATGTGCTGGTGTTAGGTAGCAGCAGGAGAGACCCTCAAAGAAGAGCTTTTATTAGGATGTGGTAAGTCAGACTGCTGGACCTCCCGTTAGCTGTTAAGGCTCCAACAATGATAGTTCCTTGTTCTCCCGTTGATGGGTGAACAAAACACAACTTCATTTCAGAAGCACATTCAGGAAAATCCAGGTCTCCTTTCATCAGAAGGTTCTTCCCCGTTCTTTGTGTGAGGTCAGCACATGGTGGTGTGTTGGTTGTAAAGTGGCCAGAACTGGTATATGTAGTTTGAGATGTTAAGCGGTGAGAGGAATCTTCAGAGCAGAGGAAAAGGTAGCTGAGAATGCCTTATGACCTTGAAGGTAAGTGGTGATGTCCTCAAGGAAATGAGATGGAGTAGAATTTCTGAGGGTATATTCTGTTCTGTGGACTTAGCACATGGATAAGCTTCTGAGTTGCTGAATGCTAAATAAACATTACACATCCTTTTTGTTCAAATATACATGAGATGTGGGGTTTGGGATGTTTTTTTCTTTATACTCTGTGTCAGATTGAAACCGTAGAGATGTGCAGAAGAATCAGGAGCAAAACATTTATAAAAATACTTCTAGAATGGGTTGTATACAGTTAAGTCACTAATGTGTTTATGGACTGGAATGATAACTGATGTTGATGAGCGGAAACTGGAAAAAAGAGAAGCACAGCTAGAACAAGAAGTGAGGATGGCAGTGTGCTCTCATCCTGCACGAGGTCAGTGTTGTGTTGGACTGTGTGTAAGAGGTTAGGATCACCAGGTCAGGGAGAATATTGGAAAACTGGAAAAGGCTCCAGTGGAGGGTTGCCAAGGTGCTGTAGTGTCCATAACTCCCAAGGAGCGCTTGAAAGGGGAGGTTAAGGGCTCCCCTGGGAGCCACTTAAAACTCTTAAAGAACAATTGTAAAGATGGAGATTTGTGTAACTCTTCTTGTTAGTGGCAGATGATGTAACAAGAGCCAGTGGCCCTACATGGTGCCGTGGGAGCTGCGAGCTGTATGTTAAGGATAAACTTGTCATCTACGAGGAACAGGATATCTAGAGACCTAGAGGATTTGCCATGTTTGAAGGTTTTCAAGACTCACCAAGGTAAAGGCATGACTGACCTGATGTAACCTTGGCAATAGCCTTGCTTTGAGTGGGAGGGGGAAGGAGGTGACCTCCAGATGTCCCTTCTGACCAGCAGCCTGTGATGCTGTGGATAGTCATTTGACTTTTGTTCAGGTGTTTGGTCCCTAAAGAGAGGCAGAGTTAGGAACCTATGAAAATGCTACATTTTTGCTACTTAGATTTATTTTTTGATTAAAACCCAATTCTATCTGACCCAGGTTACTTGAGTTAGTGACACGAGTAGAACAGGATGTTTGATATAGGTGGGTCTTAAGTACAAGCAGATTAAATGAGAACAATTCATGAGTCTGTTGCAGAGGGATAAGGAATAGCACTAGCAACTTTAAAAATAGTATGTAGACACTAAGTTTGTATCTTGGGGGAGCTTCGCTTTTTTTAGATAGAAGGTATTGGTCTTACCTTTTCACTAATGGGATAGCTTGATTTTTCTTTTAAAGTTCCTTTTTAATATTGATTTTCTGAAAAATACTAAAAGAAACTTGAGATGATTAGCTTTTGGAGATTATCAGATAGTCATAGATGGCTAAGTGCTGTTGATCATGACCAGTGTTAATTTTCATAGGAAAATAGGGCTGGGTGTGTGTGTCCTGTGAATATCAGACTAATCTCCAAAAAGCAATAACCTCCAGTTCCTTCCAGTGTGTTTTGTATATAAAAATAATAAACAGTTTGTGTGGGTTTTTAAAAAATGAATATTTTTCTGAATTTGGAGATAAGTAACAGCAAATAAAAAGAATTCAAATGTGTCACAATATTAACATACTGAGAATTGGTTGAGGTTTTCAGACACCAGAACCCTCAAAAATCAACATCCTAGTTAGAAGGCACAGCAAAAATGTTAGTTTAAAAAAAAAAAAAAAAACAAACCCCCCAAACAACTGTAGGAGGCAGATGTTGATGAATGAAAACTTGTATTTGAGAAAAGTAGACAGCTGATAAGGGAAGGGTTTTTCAGGAACAAGAAGAAAGGAGAAAGAAAAAAAAAAAGTGATTCATTCACATCATCAGCCAAAAATGACTGTGAATGCAAAAATACTTTTAATATGGAGATTACTGATTTAAAAAAAAGAAAAACCTGTGTAGCAGGTATATGCAAGTCAATTATAAAGTAAGTTAAATTCTAGTGAGGCTGAGTAAATTGATATTTGTATTTCAGCAGCTGCTAATAGAAACCTCTGATTCTTAAAAAGAATCAGGATTTTGTATTTATGTACAGTAATAAGGAAATTAAAGAACTTGAATTCTCTTTTATTTTAAAGGACTTGTTTGAACACTTAAAATCGCTGAGACTTGGTAACTTGCAGAAAAATTGGGAAGTCGTTTAGGGGTTGTTCCACTTGCAAATGTTGCATTGATCAAATCTTGGAACACTGGAGAGGATTGAAAATTTTCAGGAACAGAAATGATGCCAAACTGATGAATTTACTGGACTGTTAAATAGCATTAGGCTGAGTTGTTCTAAGCTGTAAAGTACTTTGCTCAGAATTACTAAAAATTGTGTATAATGTTGGATTACAGTATTTTAAATTAAGGATTATATTCCATAATCATAGCTTTAATTTATACATTAATAATTATCGTTTTTCACTTAAACACTTGACTGATTTTGTTTGACAAATGTGTCTTGGGATATATTTGTAATTGAAAACTTTATTTCACAGACAGGCCTCATAACCCTATGGTGAATGCTGGAGCAATTGTGATCACCTCTTTAATCAAGGTAAAAAGTTCATTTTTAGTTTCTCTGAGTGTTTTTATAGAATGCAGAAAAAGTATCTTGTACAGATTATGAACTGCTTTCATATTATGTATGCAGTGTCTGCTGGTAGTTTATTCATCAGCAGGTAGACAAGTTCTGATGTTTGGGAAATAGTAACGCTTCCAAAAAATTCCATATTAGACTAGCCATTTTTAGAAAGTAACAGTGCAGCTGAAAGATTCTCTTTTTCCTTAGTGTTTTTACATTTATTTTGTTTCCTTCTTTAACTGCACAACACCTGGTATTCTCTTGAGAGAGTTGCCTCATACTTGTTAAATGCTAAGAGAATGTCCTCGGGAATGTACTTTGTAGCACTCAGAAATACGTTTCTGAATGTCTAATGCTCTTATGTAGCATAAAGTTACATGAGTATTTCTTGCTGTGCAGAAGAAATGAAGATACTATAATTTATACAGGAGCAATGTGACTGTATTCACATGTCAGTCTTAATACTGAATTTGTCAACTGTTAACATGCTGTACAACTAAATTACGTTTAACTTCTATGTTAGGTAGTTTGTGTTGGAGTATTAAATGTGCTTTCTTGAATAAGTGTTTTTGGAAACAGTTACCCCTATTTTGCTGAGTAAACCATAGCTGAATAATGACTTAACATCTTTAGTCTGTGCTCTTGCGGCTTTTAGAAAGCTGTATTTTATTTTTTCCTTAGAATGTATCTCTAGAACTTGTAAATGGCCTAAATTCTATGTAATACTAATGTTTGCCAGCTACTTCACTTGTATTTTCTGCCTTTTTTTTGGTAGCCGCTGATACAAAAAACCTCTTTTTTTTAACCGTACCTGCTTAGAATTTTGGGGAACATGTCAGTTCCCTGGAATTTTGAAGTAGAAAACTTGATGTTGTTACTTCAGAGGTCGAAAAATCTTGTTACAGCCTTTGTCTTGATTATATTTCAAAGTCCCTTAGCTACAGTGTGTTTCCTACCTCCTATTTCCAAATTGTTGATTTTAAAATTACTAGAACATGATTTTCTGTTATTTTATATTTAAAGAAGGTTTAAGAACTCCTGCTTAAAGACATTTATCTTTAATAGCTGTAGGTGAAAGAAAATGGCCTTAAGTATGACAGGTAAATTTATTCACATTTAATTTTTTTTTTAAAGGTTGACTGAGCATTGAAATTCACTTGGATAATGGTGAATTTTAAAATCTGACTTAACACATTTGTCTGAACTGTCAAAATGTTAGTCCTACTACAACATGCCCTACTGGTCATAAGGCAAAACACAAGCATGTGCCTCTCGCAGAAGGCACATAGTTTTTGATAAATCGTGTACTTCCAAGTAGATAACATGAATTTGTTTACTGCATGCAACTGTGGTATTAGAAGGTTGGGGGGATTGTTTTTGCTGGGTGGTTTCTTATTTTTATTTTTTTTTTTTGCTGTAATGTTCCTATGAAAAGTATTGCATTACACTGATGTTTTTGCATGTGGTAACTGCACGCCTAATGGACACATACCATCCTTATCACACTCCATTATTTGTTTTCAGTGTGATTAAAATGTAGATTATTTTATGTACTGTTTCCAGTAAGATACCATTTATCATTTGAATAACTAACCAAACTAAACTTACTCTGAAGAAAATTCCATAGAGGGTCACAGGTACAAAGTTACCCAACGGTTGTATTTTTTTGTGAAATAACTAACTTCTTTACAATCTGGAACTTAATAGTATTCCTACTAATGATTCAGTGACTCAAGTAATTCACATTTATATTTTACCGAATCTAAGACTATTTTTCTGGAAAAGGTGACTTCGTTAACCCATGTTTTGCCCTCAGTTCCTCTGCATTCATTCTGTTTATTTAAGGTCTTACTTGTGTATCCTGAAGACTCTGTATGGCTCCTGGAGTCCAAGAAAATTAAGGGATTATTAAACATGGTCAAAGCCACCATGTATAACAGATTTGTCTAATGATAGCATGTTGGTAGCTATGGAGAGATTGTTGCTGTACTTCAGTGTTAAGAATGCTTTTACTTCCTTTGATAGTCATTATTTTATCTCTTTCTGTGAAATTGATGTAAGAAGTCTATGAAAATTTACATACATTGAACTGAATTTAGTAGTTACTGGTATACACGATCTTGCACGCAACTGCCCTTAGAATCTGACATAAATTATGATTACTTGTGGATAAGAGATGACACTTGGAGTAATCTTTTTGTCAGAATATGTAATATGTTAACATTTTTTGGGAAAAAAAGGTTTCTTAGCATCATGTACCCAGTTCTGACTGCCTTAAGAATTTGGTATATGCACCTTGGAACAGAGCATAGACCTAAACTGTAATGTTATGTTTAGTCCTTGCTATTCATAATAATAAATAATAAAGCATATGTGCATGTCAAGTTATATGTTTGTTTGGCTTACTCTAGGCATGAGTATATCACACTTTTACCAGCTTAAACTATTCTCCTACTGTCACATGCTTGGAACTACGATGTGTTTACATTTTGGTGCCTTAATTCACAGCTCTGTTCTAACTGTACTTGCATTGCACTCTGCAGACTGCTCCAGCAACTTAAAGCATATATCTACAATAAAAATCCTTTAGCAAAAGGACATCCTGTGGTCCAGTTCTAATGAAATAAAATTTTTGAAAAACCCTAAGGACCCTCGTTTCTAATTGGACAGCCATTTGCCTTTATTACTAGTTATATAAATTTCATAGTTGTAACAGTTTTCAAATGACTTATCAAAAGAAGATTGTAGTGGCAATTATAGGAGTTTGTGGAAAAGTTATATTAGATAAAATGGTGGATTCTTTGATGTCTCAGCTCCTGTACAGATTTAGTACAGACTCACTGCTCTGTGGTCACGCAGCTTTTTGTGCATCACGCTGCCTGGGAAGAGTCTTTATTGCCTGTAGTATGGATAGATTTTAATGCTAATTTTGATCTGTTGTTTTTTCTTAAACCTTAAACTCAGTTCTCAAGGTGTGTCAACTCCAGGAGTATCAGTGGTTGTGTCAGCAATTGCCCGCTTCCATGTATCTTTACTGACTGGGGAGTGTAGTGCGTTAGGGGTGCAAAGGAGGTGAAGAGAAAAGGTAGAGTGAAATGTGTAGAAGGTGGCAGATGGCTGTGGAAGGAATCACCAGAGAACGAGGGATTAATCTTAAGTCATTTTTATTATATGCTTCAAGATTCCTTTGTCTGTAGACAAAAGCTTTTCCTAGTGTAACAGCAAAGGTCTGGGCAAATCCAGTGTATCTGAGTCCAGTAAGCGCCAACAGCCACGTGCACAGTCGTACACAGGCAGTGGTGACAGACTTAAATTCTCAGTGAAGGGAGGTATTCTGTGCTAACGAATTAACAGGGGAAGTGTTTAGATATTTGGGGACGGACGGACGCATAGCAATATGCATATTGCATAAAATAGCATAATCCTTGCAAAAAATTTGCCGTATGAGAAGATGAAAATGCTGATCTTAGTGACCCTGAAAAAAAAAAAAAGGAATTCAATGGAAGCTTTTTTTGGTACAAAACATGAAGAGGTGTATCCGATGTACTTCAGAGCTTTCTAAGTATGCTAATCAGTCATAAAATAAATGAGGCAAAGAGTAGTGGAAAAACCTGTCCAGCTGTGCCAAGGGCCTGTTTGCTGTCAGAATACAGTTAATAAGGAAAGCAATACAGTTATGGTCTAATGCTTGACGGGTGTGAAAGTGAATGCTTTATTTGGTTCATTTGACAATAGCTACAATAAATAGTACAGGTATAGTTTAATTGCTCTGTGGTACTCACTCCAGTTATCCTTCCTGTTAGACTGATGTGTAAATGTACATGCATACCACTTCAAAACATGTTGACATTATGATCTTCTTTGACAGATACATGTCTTTATTTAAGTGAAGTTTCCTCTCTTCCTGGGTTATTCATTTTGTTGTAGTAACTAATTTTGGGTAGAACGTGTGTTCACGTTATTCTGCACTTGCTTTTTATTATAACTCAAATGTATTGGATGTTATTTGCCATAGAATATGTAGTAGTGATGCTTTAAGTGACATGTATTCAGTGGTCGCATATGCAAATATTTAATACCTGAAGGACACAAATATAATTCTTACGTGTATTTGAAATAGCAATAGTATTGGTCTTAGTGGGTCAAGTGCTGTCTGTGACAGTGTGCTCTCAAGTATTTCAGAGCTGAAAATGGTATGGTAAGCAGTCAAGACACCAGTTCTCACAGAACAGGCCCAGATTAACAAATAAAATTTAAAAAGTATGTAAGTACAGAAAACATTAAGACATTAGTAGTTAATGTAAAATGCACAAATGTAAAAAATGTTTTCTTGCACTCTGATGTAGTGTTACGACTTTTTTTCTGGATGTTTTCATCAAGTGTAATGTTAGGCTATAAATTTGGCTTTAAAAAAAAAAATCCAGAAGCTAATTTCTAAACAATCTTCTATTCTTACAAGATTATAAATTGCTCGTGATTCAGATGCTTGTATTACCTTGGCTTAGATTCAAAATTGAAAAATTATTTTAACAAGAGACACATGGTAAGAGCTTATGTGGTCTAACCGTATAAACATTGAATGTTGATCAGTGAAAAGTGGCTAATATTGACTACTTTTCTAATAAATATTGCCCAATTTTCTTGTTGCAAGCTCTGGTAAGTATCCATGGGTCTCTTCTTTTCTATGTACATGTAGGCATGCAACCTGTGCAACTGCTTATATTTTTCCTAGTAGAAATACAAATAATAAAAGTACCTCATTAAAAAAAAAAGGGAAGATCACTGAAACCTGGCACAGTCAAAAAATTCAAATTTATGATTGACAGCCATAGTGTCCTTTGTGGTTTTAAGTGTTCATAAAATTGTATTGAGCTGTCTTCTGCAAGTTTGAATTTTATGCCCATCAAACTGCTTCAATCTTTAAATTTGCAGTTTCATTTTCTATTCATTTAGGAGTGTTTTTTCATATGTATATACACACAAGCATGTATATAGTAAGTGTGTATATGAACATATGTTCAAGTAAATGTACTGTTTGTGGAGTTAGTGCATGGAATGTTTCCTTTGATGTCCTAGACACATTAATTGCATCTGAACTTAAGTAAAAGTGCTCGGTAAGAAATAATGTTGCAGTGCTCCAACCTTGTAAGATTATACAATCAAGCTAAAAATAAGAAGCACTTGTGCAAGAACAGAAGTTTTGTTGTCGCTTATATTTGTTTCAATTATAATGGAAAAAAATGCTCAGTATTCTTAATGTTAGGATATTATATTTGCAATTGGTTTTTAATCTTAGAATGTGCATTCCCTCTGTGTCTCTTTAGCTTTTTAGGAGGAGCAGCATAGCTCTGTCAGCTGCTGAAAGAGGGGAACTAATATGTTGGGTTTTTTAGTCGTCATCTTGTGTATGGAAGCAAAATTTTCTGTTTTAATTACGTGTTATGTTAAATCCATATTGAGATCTTGGTCATATGATTACTTAGGCAAATATTTTAGGTATATGAGCACTCTAATTTCAGTAACAATGTTTTTGTGTTTTGATATAAAGTACCTATACAATTGTGTGGAACATCAAGGACTAAAAATGCATCACCTGAGTTAGTATACAGAAGATTTCCTTCCCAAAATACGAGATTAGACGTACATCTTAAAAATAAACCTTTTTTATAACAAGTTGATGTGGAAAGTTTTGCATTGAGTCTTTTGCCCACCAATTTTATATGCTGCTAGTAAAGCCAGGTTTTTGTTGAAGGGCTAGGGATTTTTTTTCAACTGGGCAAAAAAAAAAGTAAATGTATTTACATTTTTGCAGAAAGCATGATCCCTTTCTCCCTCTTTCTTTTTTTAACAAAAGGACTTGTTTCAATTTATTATACATGTCTAACCATACAATTATCAATGCAGCATCCCATAACTAATGCTGACCCACTTTCCCAGAAAAAGATGTTCATTGTGCATTTGAAAGGTTGAAAAGGTTTTTGTGGTTTAAATGTTGTTACATATTTTACAGCATTAGGATCTATGGAATATTTTGACAACTGCAACAGTTCAATGAAGTTGGTAATTTCTTCTTTTAATTATTTTTCATTGAACAGATTTGGAGTTAAATTTTTAAGACTTGTGTTCTCGTATATTATACAGGAACATTTTGATGAAATGTATCATAGGTGTTTTTTTTATCTTATTGCAAATTAGCTAGATATTACTGCCTTTAAGGTTATTAGCCTTTAAGTGTAAGGTAACCACTGGCGCATAATTTTGACAAAACATTGTGGCGTTCCTTTCAGCTAGTGATCATACGTGTATGACTGCGCATCTTCTTGTAGATGAGCTGATGCATGGGCTTCAAAGATTATCTGCAACACCCTAATCCACATACAGAGTGGGAAATGAGACTGGCTTTACACATTCCATTAAGTAAAATACTGTTTGATATAAAGCTTCAGTTTTTTCCACTTCCCCATTCCCATGTTAAACACAGTGCAGGTAGTGTCTTGATTTGTTTGAGATACATTAAACAGAGTTTTGTTATCTAAATACAGTATCTTTAATACTAAAAGTATTTATAAAAAAATATCTTCTTCAGGTGCATTGTTTCCACTTGTGTATGTGATGCCATTGTTTTTTAAACTTCCTCAAAAATTTCTACTTGGCTACTTCAAAAAAATTAAAAACTCCCCCCAGCAGACCATGCACTATTTTTTTTTTTTTTTTTTTTTAGCTCCTGCCCTCTTTCAATGTCTTGCTATAGGAATTTGTGAAAGGTCGCCTGTCAGAAACCTGTAAAGTATTAATACATCTTTAACTGGCAGCTACTAAATTTGAGAATGTTCTTAAATGGGGTGGAGGGGAAGCCCCAAAGTAACACCCCTCATCCTCCCCAAAAAAACCCAAACCAACCAACCCCAAGAATTAAGTTTCACTAGCATCCTTATTAAGTTGGATTCAGATTTTTTCCTTACATTGTTAGCACAATGATGTACTCTATGATGTAGACTTTTTTCCTAAGCATTTAACTTTTAATAGATAGGACATGAATCAGATATTAATCAAATTGGATATTTTTGATTAAATGCTGTTCTTTTCATAGTAAGGGGTAACACTTTATTTTAAGTCTTCCATCTAAATTCGTAGTATGGGTGATAGCTGTAGAAATACTTTAACTTTAGTAGCCTGAACTTTCCTATGCTCAGCTCTGCATATAATAATACCTTTGGGTTACTAATCTATAAAAAGTTAGTGTTTTCATTATAATTATCCTGATTGTAATTACTTTTGTATTTTTTGCTTTAACTACTACATTTACTTATGCTAAACATGTAAAGTTGAATAGAGAGCACTTAAAATAAAGCCTACCTTTTTCTGTTTAAATTCATTTCCAACATACAGGTGTTTGATAAGACTCTTATAGGATTATTTAATTTAAATGATAATTAAAGATTTACTTATCTAACACTAATTTTTTCATTAATATATGAAACAATTGTAGTACTTTATTCTTAATTAGCCTCATAACTTAGTTATATGCATTAAAAATTCTAATACTGTTAAGTGAACTAATATCTTATGTTAACAATGTTTGTAAATTATTTTTTCTTTTCTTGCAGCAAGGAGCAAATAACGCAGAAAAATTTGACTACGTAAGTTAATGTTATCACATTCCTTTTTGTAACTAAATTCAGTGGTAAAGGTCTCAAGATGACAAGGGAATTGAAATTTTAGTAATTTCAAATGTCTTTTTATTCGTGCTTGGTTGTTTAAACATTTAGTGATTTGTATTGCATTCATAAAATTGTATTAGAAGATTTTTGGATAAGGCCAGATTGAAAGTTTATCAGTTAAAACTTTTTAATGTCTGAAAATGTTAGCATGCTTTTCCCCCTCCTCTCTGTCTCTTAACAGGTGATGCAGTTCATGAATAAAATGGCTGGTAATGAGTATGTTGGATTCAGCAATGCTACGTAAGTATTTTTTATTTAGTTCATGAAGTTAGATGGAAAATGGTAGTTGTCATATTGAGCTTATGGCAAAGTTTAGTTATTTACATTGAAACTATCACTTCATCCCTGATAGTAGAGGGTGTCTTTGGCTTAAAATTTATGAGATCTAAAGTTGTGCATATCTCTGACATCAGTGTGGCTAAGTCTCACGTAGAGGTGTTGGTTGCCTCTGAAATTTCATTATTCTGTCTCAGTGCTCTGTGGGTGCTATGGTACTGAGAGCTGTAAGTGCAACTCTTACTTTCCTGGCATTCGTATTAAAAATTAAACTCTGCATGTTGATGGCTGCCTATCAGATGTTTAGAAAGCATACTTTATATAATTAGGACTCCTTATGCTTTTTTTATTTTGCATATCTAAATTATTTCCTAAAACAATTCCCCAAATCTTGAGAGCTTTTTGAGGCAGCAGTGGGAAAATCATAAAGATTCCATATAGCAGTGTTGCTTCCGAGTTGCTAGTTGGCATGCGTGTGCGAAGAAGCGGAGTGAGATAACGGATGTTTTTCCTGAGCTTTTTGTTATTGTGAAAATGTGTTACCATGGAAGGAAACAGACAGGTGAGAATTACCTACCCTTGCATGCTTATAGATTCCTCCTTTAGGCTTCATCCTGAACTTAATCATCATGAGAAACAGTGCAGCCATCAACCAGTCTGGTCGCTATTTGACCTGCAACTTGATCCTTGGATTCCTCTCTGGCTTGGTCGGTGTTGGCAGAGAAATGACCCTTTCACTATAGCTCCTTGTAGGATGTCTCATTCCACTATGGTCTTTTTAGAAACACTTCTAAGAGCAGGATCTTTCCCTTTATCTCCAAGTCAGCTTATGTACGTGAGGGTAACAAATACTGTGTGTATTTAGATGTCAAAGCTAATTCACTCCAACTTGGGTATACTGGAGGGAGCTTCTATGGCAACTTCTGTCCTGTTAGTAGAATATTTGTGTTCAGAAGTAATGTATCTGTTACATGCAGTTTTATTGAATTATGTTATGCACCTCTGGAGTTCAGCAGTTTTTTGAGGTTTGACATGTTGTTTTGTCTCTTTTATTTTTTTTTTTTTTATTACTTTAAGGTTCCAGTCCGAAAGAGAGAGTGGAGATAGAAACTTCGCAATTGGCTATTACTTGAAAGAAAAAAAGGTTGATCTCTCTTCTTTATTGTATTTTGACTACTGTATGGTGGGGGTCTTTTTCATAATCTGTGAAGATTTTTAATTTATTTCATGTATAGTACAGCATAAATTATTCCGATATTCTAGTATGTATGTTTTTATACTGTTACTCAAAATGCTGTTGTTTAGGAAGTGTGATACTTAACATCATTCTAATAGAATACCTGAAGACCTTTTTCTGTATCATAGCCATGATAACTTGTTTTATTTGTCATAAAATGCATAATCTGTGCCATACAGGTGACTTTATAAAACTCCTAGCTGTATTTTGCAGTTTGCTGATCTAAAGATGTTGAAAGCTGTACTGAAAAATATTTGAATACCTCACTTATTGACCTCACTGCACTGTGTTATTTTTAAATCCAACATTTAATATTTCCATTTGTTACATTTAAATAAATACTTAATTTTAAATCTGCCTAATGCTTAACATGCTGACAAGATTATAGCTTAATTTATGACTCTTTAAAAGCAATATATAAAAAGAAGTAATAATAGTTTTACCTAAAGACTTTATTTTTCTTCCTCAGTGCTTTCCTGAAGGCACAGATATGGTTGCTATATTAGACTTCTATTTTCAGGTAAATGATTTTAAAATTGAGACTCATTATAGACTTAGAATTACTATTACAAGCAGTAGAAGCTGATTTGTTCATAGATGTGAGGGCTTTAATGGCTTATAGCTAAACTTGTTACCTTCTGTTAAACTCTGTTTGGAAATGAATGATATACATTTGATACGTGCAGATTTGCTTTTGTTTAGGTGATGTACTTAGGTGTTTTTATTGCTAATGCAAACTAGCAATAGCCTTTAAACCAGTAGTCGTTAGAAGCTTAAAATGTCTTGTATTACTTCAGTGAGTTTGACAATATTTCTACTTCTCTGGGTTGCTGGTGTTTATTGTACTGTGAAGTACTTTAAACTCTGTGTAACTAAAATAGCATATGCATGCTCTGTTGTAAGCTCAAGGGTAGTGTTCTATGTGAAACAATATGAGTATCTCCTTTTTGTTCAATTCAGTCCTTATAAGTAAAACAAAGAATCTAGTCATATATGTTCTCCCCTCCCTCCCTTTTTTTTTTATTTTTCGCTTTCAGCAAGTTATTTGCAACTGTCACAAAATGAGAACTTGGCAACTGTGAGGTATTTCCTCAGTAAGGGTTTCCTAATGTTAAAATGTTCACAACTCGGTCAGCTCTGCTGCATGTAGTTTTCAAGAGGCAGTTGAAGTCGTGTTACTGATTCAGTCCATCTGGGATAGTTTAAAAAGAAATCCGGAGTTTGGTTCTCAAAATGAATCTGGTTTTGATTCATGAGACTTGCTTTAACTTAGGCAAATTATAAACAGTATTTTCTTAACTGCAAATTTTATCTGAATTTTTTGTATTGGGATGCACCTGCTCTAATCTTTAAATCGAATGACTGTTTGTGAAGTAAGGTATACGTGACTAGCCTTAGCTGACTTCTTGTTGAGTTGGAAACTAGGCACAAGGTAATAGTCTACTCTGAACATGTGTTATTACGGAACAAAACTGATAATTTATTTGAATTTACTGTTTAAACATGCTTTTTAAATGCTTCCTATCCCACTGCCTCAAGTCCTGATACGCTTCTGAGTGCAAAGTTAAGAAATGCCAAAAACTAACTTTTCTGATGTATTTTAATTCGGCCTCATTTTCGTGTGTCATGATCTCTAATTTCACGGCTGCGTGTCGTTCTTGTTTGTTTCCCCCTTGCAAAATACCCTTTTCACTCCATACTTCAAAAAAGGGCAGCTCATATGCGAGCGGCAATTCTGTTTTCTCTTCCTCTGGCTATGCTTTCCAAGAGTCTACTCAGATTCTACTTTGAAGGCTAGTTATTTCTTTTCCTTGGGTTTTCTGTAATGCTCCTTTCTCCCTTGTGTAGTTTAGAACTTTCTGAACAGGAATAAACTTACTTTCCTATTATCTCTGTAAAGTGAGGATGGATTCTTCTAATTTTAGAGAACCGAGGTACAAAATGCAGGTGCTTAAACTGAGAACCTAGAAACACTTTTTTCAAAGTAGGTGGTATTATGTAATACTTCATATGTTTAAAACACAGTTGCCATTTTAGATGCGTCTCTGACAATCTCTTGATTTGCAACTCCAGTTGATTGGACTAGGATGTATTGAGTTTGGCACCCGGAAAATAAGAATTCCAGGTAGTAACTACTCATGCAAACTTGGCTTAGGTAACTTCATGAAGTATCATGTAATGACTGTTTGGCAAAAGCAAGAATACAAGCACTAGTCTGTTTACTTTTCAGAGTAGCATTTCAGCTTCAGGTTGAAACCAGCTTATCTTTTGGTTTCTGCAGAAATGAGGCAGCATCAGGTGATGGCATCATATCACATTTCCTGATGTGTCACCAAAGTATGTATAGTTTGTACTGAAGCAGGGATCCTGGGAGAAACTATCGTGTGGTTGTATCATTGATATATCAAAAAGCATATATGAGAGAAAAGTGAAATAAGGCTGCATTAGCAGGAAGTGCTGCCATTGAGACTTGCATGTGCTAGAGTTTGCAGCATTAAAATGTACTTTTAATAGATATGTGTGGTTTTCTAAGGCTTAAAAAAAAAAAGCGCCACACAAACTCAAATTGAAAAAAACCAGTCATTCTGTGGCTTTGTCATTTAAGCAGATGCAAAATACTGAGATTGTTTTCCAGACCTCTTCCTCTCAAAGGAACATAAGGGGGGTGGGGGGAGGAATCGAGTAAAGACGCTAACCCGTGTAAAATACTATCCCAAACTATTAAGAGGGCTTACAAACACTGTTGCTGGGATCTTTGTAGTAGAAAGATTCAGCTCAGATGAGTTGATCTACTAGCATCACCTGTAACAAATGTTATGCTACAGGTTGTTTTACGAAATGTTATTTCTATAGAGACATATTGTTGATCCTGCTATAGTTCGCCTTGCTGTACTAGAAGTATCAGTGCTTATAATATCAATTTCTTTTTCATAAGCTTTGCTCAATAGAAGTAACATGTGAGTCAGCAAGCGTGATGGCAGCAACTCTGGCTAATGGTGGCTTTTGCCCAATCACTGGTGAACGAGTACTGAGTCCTGAAGCAGTCCGGAATACCTTGAGTTTAATGCATTCCTGTGGCATGTATGACTTCTCGGGGCAGTTTGCCTTCCATGTAAGTAGTTTTCAGATATTGATTATAGCTAATAATGAAGAGTAATCTGTACTACTGTCTTCCATGTTCCAGGGCTGGTGTGCTTCTGGGGTAAGGGAGGAGGTGTTAATGAATTGTTTAGAAATTGAAAAATCGCACCTAGAACTCATGGCACAACTAGGGCACCATACCTTATAGTACTTACTGTTCTCTGCCACTTTGCATTCGGGTGTCCTTTTCATGTTGAAAGATTAGTACATAAATTAAGAGAGGCTGTTCACGAGAGAAACAGGTGATGGATGCAGATGTAACAGGAAACAGCATAACTGAAGAAATCCTGCTATATGGGAGTAAAGGATAGCAGAAAGCCTTTGCAGGCAGTCGCTTTTTCATCATTGACTCAGACTGTTTCCTGAATTATTCTCGTGTTGTAAAAGTGGCTGTCATACACAGCATATGTGCCATGCTCCTGTTTTCCAGCAGTCCATTTCTTATATGGAAGTATTTCAAGATGTACTGCATCTTCTTTTGTGTTTTCAGCATTTTGGGTGTTTTTAGTTTTCCTCATTGCAGACATGTAAAACTGATTATGGTACTCTGTGTGATCTAGAAGTTATTGCTTACTGAGCTGTGGGGATATGGGACACTTTATTTCCTATTGGATAAAAGCAGTACCTTTATCTCGATTGTAAGTAAGTAGGTTATCATGTGGCTTTATGGACAGACTCTTCTGTTTTCTTGGGGTTTTGTTCTTTACCTTTTCCAGTCAAGGTTTTTTAATGTATACAGCTTTGTACTCCTCCCTTGTTGCAAACTGTTTGTGACAGATACACTTGTGTACTACTGCTTAGTCATAATTGCTTTTTTATAATAGATTTGAATTATCTTTTTCACTGTGAGAAAGAGACCGAATAACTTTTATGATTGCGTACCTCGGATTGCCACAAACTGTGCTTCAGGTTATTTGTCTGTCTAAAAAGAGATAAGTAATAATGCTTTCCTAGCTTAAATTACTTTCCAGAGCTACATTTTATAAATGCTGCATAATAATCTTAAATAATATGCTAATGCATTGTTTTAAAACAGTGCAGGATGTTTGCAGAGGACAGTAATTCTTTAATTATTCTATAGGTTGGTCTTCCTGCAAAATCTGGAGTTGCTGGTGGGATTCTTCTGGTTGTTCCTAATGTCATGGGCTTGATGTGCTGGTCACCTCCTTTGGACAAGATGGGCAACAGTGTTAAAGGAATTCACTTTTGTCATGTAAGCAGCATTGCTTTAAGTGTTTTGGTTTTTTTGAGGGGTTTTTTTTTGTTCTGCAGCTGATGCTTACTGAGCTTTAGTTAGGATAGCTAAGATCTGACTGAATTAAGTAGTGATTCATTACTCTTCCATACATAGCAAGATTCATCTCATCCAAGGATGGAAGGCCAATAAGAGATGTTTGCATTTTGGTAATAATTAATGCTGAAATTCGGTGAGCATTTAGAAAATACAATGCCAAAAACAATGGAGAAATTTGTTGTGGAAAAGCTTTGAAAAAGAGCACTTCATGAAGTAACAAAGGAGCTGATGTTCTGTATGCTGTGTTAGAAGCTGTAGAGCTTTATTTATAGACTACTTTTCCTCTCCAGTCATAAAGCAAACAATTTTCAAAACATTGGAAATGTAACTCTGATTTCATTACAATAAAAGAACAAGATTCTCATGAAATATTGCTGTTCTGATATATATTTTTAAATAGATTTTTGTAAATGACACACAAAATGTCTTCATACCAGACCCTATTGTTGGGCAAGCTCTTCATAGCTGTATCTCTTATTTTTGAAAGGGCTGTGGATAGTCTGTGGATAGCAGTATTAGAAGCAGGAGAGATTTTGTAGGGTACTTTGTAATGATTAATAGAGGTATTTTGTGTGAGAAGAAAACGTTACCAAAAAAACCCCCAAACCCACCACAAAAAAACCCCAACAAAACAAACAAACAAAAAACTTCTTTCTTTTCTCCCTAAAACCACCTTGTAATACTGATTAAGTAATTAGAAATGAGGGGAAGAAAAGTCTCAAAAAAAGAGAATAGTAGGCTATCTACAGCCTGATAGGAAATGTAAGATTATTGGTAATGCATTGGAAGTTGAAGGCATAACCAGAATTTTTCTTGGTATTTTTTTGTTTGTGTTTTGGTTTTGTTTTGATTTTTGGTTTTTTGGGTTTGGTGGTTTTGTTGTTTGGGTTTTTTTAAGTAGTAATAACAGTGAATCTGCAGTGATACTAGTTTGGATGGACTTCAGTTCCTGGGGTGAAGACTTATATGACTAGTCTTCAACTTAGCTTATTGACAACAGTGTGGGATTTACAGTATGCAAGCGTTTAGCTTATGTGGATGAGCAGCAGCTAAAACTTTTCATGCTTCTATTTATGACATCTGTACAGCTGTAAATTAAGAGTACTAAGAAGTTACTAATTCTAGTTTAAATGCTTTAAGATATTTCATATGAAATAGACTTGTACTTGATAATTTAAATATAAAATCATGGAACAGTAAGCAGGTGAATGATGTACTGCATTTATTCTGTGTTACAGCAAGACCTAAAAACTGATAGTCACGGCACATAAGTAAGGATGTAGCATTTATTTGTAAAAATACAACAGCATAGCAAAGTTCTGTAACTATAACATTTGATGTTGTAATTCAAACTGAATTAAATTCAAGTATGTCACATGTTTTCTTGTTTTATCCTTTTGATTGAATGTAAAAGTTTTTATGTACTAACTAGCCCAGCCTATTTTTCCTGTCCTGAGGTGTGTGGTAGAGTTGGGGTAGAAATATGTTAAAATAGGTATTTTGTGAGTTGCTACCTGTTTTGCACTACTTTAAAAAGTAGTTCAAAGGTGTTATTAGAACTTAATCATATCGTTGTGTTACGTATAAAAGGCCTTACCAACATTGGTACTAAATTATTAAATAAGCTTCTCTCATGACTGGTTTAAGTTACTGGGGTATGACGTAAAACATAGGTGTCAGTATTATTATCATCTCATATGCGTTTGACTGTCATATGCAAATAACAATAATGTATGTTCTCTAAATATTTGCAGGATCTGGTTTCTTTGTGCAATTTCCATAACTACGATAATTTGAGACACTTTGCAAAAAAGCTTGATCCTCGCAGAGAAGGTGGTGATCAGCGGGTAAGTTAATATGTGCGTTTAGTGAGTATTGCTTGTAGACATCAGAAGAAATAAGAAAAGTTCTTCTCTTAATGCAAAACTGCTCAATGACATGTAATGCATCAAAGCTTTCAGATAAACTAGTTAGTTTACATTATTGGTGGACACTTACCTGGGTGCACCACACTGTCACAAGGCTTTGTATAGTAGAATTTCGTACTAGTTTTGTAACTCCATTTCACGCAGCTCATCTCCCTTGCTAGAGTAAGTATGTGGTATCTGGTAAAAGTTGCAAGGAGTTTTACTGTCCTGGTTGCCTTTAACAAAGATCTGACCAGCTGGTGAGCTTTTTGGTGAACAGCCTTTCTGTTCTGTGCTGCAGTGCATGAGATGTATGTTTAGCGTTTTTTCACAGCGCTGTCTCTGAGACCATATGACTTGCTGAGAGTCGCACAGGCAGTGAATTCAGGTACTACACTGTCGAGGGCAAGTGCCTGTTACTAAGGAAGTGGTATAAGCCATCTCTGGGAATGCACTGAGTACGCTCCTGGCTACACGTATGCAAGATAGAAGAGTGAGGGTTCTTGAGATTAGGAAAACCTCTTTGCTTTTATTACGATTAATGTATTAACTAAGGCGTGAAGTTTTCAATAGGAGAAGATACAGCAGAATGATTTTTAAAGTGCTTCTATTTGCATGTATACAATGCCCAATTTGGAATTTGAATTTTTTTATAACTGGAAAAGAGAAAATAATAGTTTCTGTGAAGAAGTGAAAAACTTGAGTCTGTTAGCATTGACTGCAAGCATGGATTATTTTTTTTTCCTTCAAATACACTAATAAATAATGTATGTTGCTTGAACAACTAGCATTCCTTTGGACCAATGGACTATGAGAATCTCCAGCAAGAACTTGCTTTAAAAGAAACAGTATGGAAAAAAGTGTCACCTGAATCAAACGAGGACATCTCCAGAACCGTAGTGTATAGAATGGAAGGTCGGGGAGAGCAAAACTAAATGAATGGGTTCTAGTTTCATTAAATTCTTCGTTTTAAAAACCCTCAAGCATCTCTAGATTTAACTTCGGTTTGAATATTGTTTGCCTGGTGTTTCATTTATATATACGTTTTGTGTAAATTCTGTATGCTATACCAAAAAGACTGTTAAAGTTCAAGGGGGAGGGGAAAGCACATGCAAACAACAAACCCCAAAACTGTTAACTGACTTTTGTAGTTACTTAAAACACATTTACTTTAAAAAAAGAAAAAGGTAAATCTGAATGTTTTCAAAGATATACCACTTTTGTGTATATCTGTTTATTTTTGTTTATATCTGAGAATTTTAAGTAAATTAACTTTAGAGAAAAGCAAGAACTTACAGTGTGCCTTCTGATCAGGGTCAGCATGTAAAGATAGAAGAACTTTAATGAAAATATAAAGTAAAATAGTGTCAGCAAAATACAGCAAGTTCATTAATTTCTAAATAATTGCATACTAAGTGGAGATAGGTTCTGAGTCATGTTATTACTGTATCCTCTTTTTTTTAAATATAAGCTTTCAAATTGCTTTGAACAGAAATGGATCCTTTGGATATGCCATGCTAGTGAAGATTATATTTTTTTTTTTGGATTGGACACTTAATAATTATTAATATCAACATNTGTCTGCAAGTTAATTAATGCAGCAGAAAGATTTCTTACCAAACTATTTTGAGTGTCTTGCTAGCTGCTTGTACTGCCAGCTGGTAGTTATGACTCAGAAGTCTGCCTTACTAATAATGCTGTGCTCCACCCTAGAGAGGAATGTAAGCAGTCTTGGTTTTAGAGTGGTAACAAACCCAGTAGTGAGCAGAAAATATACTCAGAGTAAAGGAGATAGGTAGTTATTATTAAAACTGTTTACAATTAACTTATTTTTTTCAACTGCTAATGGTTGTGCATGTGCATAAGATCAGAGGTTTTGTTGACTTACATGTGAGCAAGATTTTTAAAAAGTTTCATTAATTGCTACTTTTTAAAATGATAGTGAGATTGCACCTCTGTCAGCTTGTTAAGGACTTGCATTCTTATACAGGCAACCACATCTGTTCTGCATAATTTGATAATTTTGAGTGTCTTGAGTAGAGTGTATCTTGAAATGGTGTATGTAAGCTTTGAGTAGGCTCAGTAGGCAATACGGGACAGAGGGCAGACTTGCTAAATTCTTGATACTTGTAGCTATTAGATTCTTAGTGATGCTAAAAATCTTAGAAAATTACTCTCTATTTCTATAAAGGTTTCCCCTTTAAAAGCTTGCTGATAACTTGATATATTCCACCTCTGGTACGCATCACCTGGAGTCGTGTTTATAAAACTGTTGAAAACTTGTCCAAGTAAGGATAAATGGTATTAGCTGGTTCAGTATTTAAAGGGACAATGACAGATTAATTCCTTAGTAACTCCTCTACCTGTTCTCCCTGCCCTTCCCCAGTCCCTCCCCTTTTAGTTTATCTGAAACTCCAACGTGCGTTCATATGCGAGTTTTGATAAGGGAAGAGCTAGGTTTTTCCTGCCCCTTTTTGTCCCATCTGGACACTTGTGAATTAAGGAAGATGCATGAAACAAAGCTGATGTTCTCTGAGTAAGCAAGCTGTTCTCAATTACTCTGTTTAGGTATTGTTAGTTTTGCATAAACATCTGAAATAAGCTCTGACTAAACCCCAAATAATCTTCATCTAGCAGCGTACTGTAAAAGGATGGGCTTCCTGTCTTTGAAGCCTAGGATTAAAATGTTTAAGCAAAACAATACAGAACATCAGTTTTCAGTGAATGTGAAGTCTGGGATGAAGAGGTAAATCTGTGGTGCAGATGTCAGTAATAAGTGTCAGTCATGAATTGCTGAATAATAGCAGTTCTATAATCTTATCACTGATTATAAGGTTAGGTTTGTCAGTGCTTATCTTGAAAAGAAAGTAGAATAAGTAAAGGCAAAGTCTTGAATTATAAAAACTTCTCACCCATTTGAGGATTTTACAGTAAACCAGTAGTTACAGAGACATAAAAGTATTCACATCCTGCAAAACTATGTGTCTTTACGTGAAATACCCTCAATTGCAAGAGGGAATGTAGTATGTCTGCTGCTAATGAAAAGTATTTACAGCAATGACATGTTGCTGGTTAAATTACTGGTTTAATTTAAAAAGGAGAATGTATGATGTAGGATTTGCTTGAGCTAATTCTACACACATTACTTTCTGATTTTAGTACCATTTGAAGCTAATTCTAAAAACATGGTTGAAGATGGAAAATTGTTCCATCTGGGTTTCAACTTCAAAATAAAAACCTTTACTGTATTTATGTTTGTCAATTACACACAAAACTTATGGTAGAGGCAAGTCCTGCATGGGAAGTATAAAATTAAGGAAACTACTAGATAGTTAATATACGTAATAAGAATATTTGGGGTACAGCTTTACACAATCTTTACTTTAGATAGGTATATTACAATTCTGTAATACATGCTTTTGAAGCCTGTCTCAGAATTTAAGCCAGCCTCTAGGTAGGAGGGGTCAGGAGGAGATTCCTTTGGACCAATTATCTTGTAACTGGCCTGCACTCGACAGTTCAGAGCTCTGGCCTGCCACGTCTGCAGATGGCTCTTGTCCACGGCAGGGTAGGCAGGCGGCTGGGGCCAGAGCTAGGTCTGCCCTGACGCCTCACCCACGCCTGCGCCGTGTTTGGTGAGCGGCTCTGAAAGAAGGGGGTGATAGAGGCTAGTCGTCGAATGTTTGAAGTCCGCAACGGTTTTCGTGTTCACCTGTGCTACAGTAATAGCAATTCTTGATATTCAAGCATTTTAGCTGTTTTGTTTGGTTTTTTTTTCTTTGTCAGCATCATTAACATTTCATTAGAAATGTAAATGCTTTTTAAAATTTTATTTTAGCATTTGTGTTGTACTTTTTGGCTCAGTTGTTAAGTTACCTGTCTCGTTTTCCATTTTTCATTTGCATTGTATGTTATTTATGTATCTTGATTTCCAGCATGCTTATTTTTGTATTGTTTAATAAATTTATTTTAAGCTGATTTTTATTGTATTTTTTTCTCTCAATGGAGAACAGATTTGTTCAAACATGTTTTTGAGACTGAAGTGAGATAGTGAGCGCTCCGTTCTGAAAACGATAAACGTTCTGGAAGAGTAGGTGGAATAAGCAGATTTAGTTAAACCAGTCTTTGAAAACCTTCCTAAGATTTCTTAAACATTTTGCACAATTATCTAACTGTTTTTCGCTTTGAACTGTTATCTTAGAAAGTTAAAAGCAAGAATCAAATTAGCAAAACTTTCTCACAGTGACTTCCCTAATAAAAAGGTCATGGTGCAGTAGGTTATTAATGTCACTGTGTATTTGTGTGGTTTTGAAGATACTAATGCAGTCACTTGGAAAATATGTAGTTAATGGTACCAGTGCCAGGGTAGGTCCTGAGCATTATGAAGTGAAAAATAATAGCTTGTAGTAAATCACGCATAGCAAGGAAGGTGGTCCAAAACTGACATTCGTGTATTGGCAACAGTGGGGTCTGAACAACAGTTAATTGAATCTGGGTTCCTGGCAAAGGACTTTGTGACAGGCTTACTTGTTTCCCGTGAAAATATATTTGCTATACTAAGTAGTAGATGTATTTATAATGTGATGATTCTGAGGCAAGATTTTGTCACTAGAGACATGCCCATACTGAGGGTGGCCATAATTATGAATTAAGCTTTTCTATAGGTTGGTTTATAAACTGCAGTTACTTGTACTATGGGGTTTTTTTAATTAGCTGTACGTTCATTATGCATATCACATATCAAAAGAGTTTACGCTCTAGAAGTCGTAAAGACAAGGAAAGGTAGAAGAGGAGTAGGTACAGAGAGAACCAGGGGGATTTGATGTAGAATTATTTTGGCTCTCTTGTGTTGGTTTTCATTGTGCATTTGTGCCAGAAGAAGGGTGGGTGGGTAGATGGAATAAAAAGGCAACGGAGTCAGAAGAGGGTGAGTGGGAGGGGGGAATAGAGTATGTTGTTTTTCATTGTTCTCATTTTTCCTGGTCTTGATACATACATGTCATTGATGCACAGTAGTTAGCTGTGAGCAAAGCAGTTAAATTATGAGCTTCATAATTTATATATAATGTTCTAGTTCCTAAACGCTGTTGGTAGCGGTTTACTATTTTATTTTTAACTTTAAGTATTTCTGTAGTTTTCTAGTGGGAGTTCAGAAGCAGTTACTCCAGTGAAAGAATAATATACTTTTTTCAGTGGAGTTCTTTATTGAGATGACTAGATGCACCTAATAATTTATCTCCACTCCAGAGTCTCTTCCAGGAATTTGAATGTCACAAATGTCTGTAGTAGTTGCAGGGATGGCAAGAGGATTTAACTCAGGTAGAAATCTTACTAAAACTTACTTTCTTTTTTTTTTTTATTGTGCTAGTATCACGCCTGTTCCACGCTTCTTGTCCTATCTAGAGAATGCATGACTAAGTAGTGTGTGGAATTACATGCTTGTAAAGGATGGGTCATGCACAGCCCCATTTTGCTTCAGGAATTTATGTCCTCTATGTTGAATAGTTTGTAGCAGTCTAAATAATTAAACTACCTACTTTTGAATCAAGTGTATCTAGCATGTGTTCCTTTTAGAGAATATTGTGTGCAAAACAGAAATGCCTTGCTACCTTATGGCTTTCACGCAAGTAGAAGTTAATTTTATTATTGGTGCCTACTACTGCTTTATGCAGACTTTTGATATCCCTTGAACACTCATATTTAAAAGGTTTTACAAGACTTGAGTGGCACAGCTACTTCTGAAAATGCACATGCGTTTCTTCTGTGCATTGCAGGCCTTATGTAATAGTTACATCTGAAGCTGCAGTTTAAATAAAGCCCTAAAATAAGAGTTCAGGCTGGCAGAAGTGTGGTGGTGGCAAGTTGTTTTGGTTTTGGGTTTTGGTGTTGGGTTTTTTTTTTGTTTTTTTAACCAGTTTAAGTAGTTTTAACAATTTAATTTAGGTAAGGAAGCTGACGTGGATGCATGACTTATAGTAAGGGTGTTAGCATTAACTGGACCCTGCAGATTTTTAAAAAGGGAAAGACAGGCACGTTTACATGTTGGGAAAATAATAAAGACTTTGGTACCTCGGCACTAAGGCTGATGAGGAAACAGGATTGAAGGAAGGACAAGGGGAAAAAGGAAAGAATTTTGGAATGCTTTTCTGGCCTCAAAAACGTTCCAGCCAGACAAACTTTCATGTATTTCATTTATGCAGTGGGCATGGGGGGGAGCATGTCTGTTCTAAGGTAATGCTTCCTGTTTTAACTGCTGCTCTGCGCTGATTTTTGACCTAGCTGGCACATAGCCGGTGCCTTCTGTAAGTGTCGTCCACATACTTTCCTGATAGCAGTTACGTTTGCAAAAGGCAGAAGCTGTCTTCTGCATATCTTCTTTCCAGATTTCCTCTGATGCATTTATCTGATCAGTTACAGCAGGTCTTCTCTGGTTAAGTAGCAGTATTATTTTATGAATTACGGACAGTTGATAGGGCTTCTCCTGTTGCAGATCAGCATACATTAATCTCATTATTATTTGGTCAGACGTGGAATAAGATCTGACTCACCTCCTGTACTTGCACTTCTGTTCATCAGTTTGGCATCATGATTTTTCAGTGAAATTGCTTGAATTTGATTCTTATTTTTATATTGTTGAATATTCTGAAAACTTGAAGTAATTGTTTTGATCATACAGTCAACAAATATCTGTTACTTTCCTTGGAAGGGTCTTTAATAGCTAAGTGCTATTGTTAAGCAGGCTTTTCACTTGAGTTGCCAAACAGCTGGTAAACAGAATTTGTTATTACAGAATTCTTGTGCATACTCTAAATTGGGAACTTATCTTTCATACTGTATCTTTTCTTAAATTTGGTCAGTTTTACATAGCTGAGCGTGATCATCATAACCCATTTCTATGAAATGCAGGAGATTCTAGTGGCTGTAACTAACCTAAGAGTGAAATTGTGAGGTCGTAGAGCTGCAGGGATCTCTTGGAAGGGATCTCTTGAGATTGTCTAGTCCAACCTCCTGCTCTAACATCAGTTAGATCATGTTGCTCAGGGACTTTGCTGGTCAAGTGTTGAAAACCTCCAATGATGTGGTTTTTGTAACCTGTCCAGTGCTTTTCTACTTCCATCGTGATGAATTTTTTCCTAACCTTCAGTGGAAATTTTCCTGTTCTGCAGCTTGTGATGGCGTACAGTGCACGTGATGAGCTTACCATCATGTGGAAATTTGTTGGCCTTCAGGGAGTCCTAGAAGTGGCGTAGTGATCAAATGTCTTTTGATCGGCAGCAACGTTTTTGCCTCCTGATGCATTTTCCTACTGGATCCTAATTAATTTTTAAAACTGTATCATTGAAAATAAAGTGATTTAGGGATTTAAAAACTCTCTATTCCCTTTATTTTTCTATTAAAGCATAACAGGCTAAATGCAAACATGGAAGTATGTTATTTGCTGAGGGACAACATGTTACTATTAGGACCCCTTGTGATCAGAGCACTTTTTATCAAAACAATGAACTGACAACACAAGCGGAGTGATAGGAAGAGATAATGTTGCTTGCTTCCTGTTGATGTAATTTGCTAGTCCAGCTTTTTCCTTGAGGCAGGCAACTTTATTGTTTGTTCAGGAATTACTCATTCAATACCAGTTTTTTTGGGCTGGTAGACCTGGTTTTGGTTATATGTGTAGCTTTTGGCTTTCTGTATGGTGAGTGCATTTCACACTTCATTTAAAGGACTTGTCTTTTAAACTTGTCCAACCTGTAATTGTTTCAAGACAACTAATTAAAATGTAGTCTAGGTCTGAGAATAAACTGTTTTGATCAAATGTGTTTAAAAAAAAACCCCACCCATGCCTTTGCAGAAAAGGATTAAGACTCATGATTGAGAAAGTGGAGAAGCAGCCATAGGAGAAGAAGCTAAAAAGCAGAGTATGTTTTGCCCCATATATCAAAGGCTGATGGGGAATCATATGACTGCTCCCAGGGTTTGGACATAAAACCTTGGAGGCGGAAGATCTGTTTAAGCTAATAAATATTTCTGATGCAAGAAAAGCAGGTGCTGAATAAATAGTCTAAAAAATTAAAAGGTTTCTAGAAACTTGTTCCTAATAGTTTGGAAACAATCCTAGCAAGAGTTGAGTGCAAATTTCTGGTAAGATTTCCTCTATTCTGCTCTCAGCCTGTAGGATGTCGTCAGTCTCTTGCTTGTAAATATCTTTTGAGAACATCTTCCTTTTCTTTTGGGAATAATTCTGGCTCTGAGTCCTGTAGTCAAGAGTAAACTGTCGTCCATACGTTGTGGAGTACCTACAACTCGGAAAGCGGGCGCATTACTCTATTCGGAAAGTGGGTGCATTACTCAGTTGTCTGGATATCAGTGGTAGCCAGTAGGTCCTTGAAAAGGCAGACGCTCTTTTGTCCTGTCTGCTTAATACAGCTAGCGTCACCAAAGCATCCATCAGCACTCTGCTTTATTCATGTGGCTATCGTTGATCCCAGTCTTTTGGTCCCAAATCTTGCAGTGTTAGTAATGTCTGTATCCACTACTTCAAAGGCTCTTTTTTTTTTTCCTGCATCCAGGGTCAACTGGTCAGTGTTCGTTCCCCTTATTAAGATTTCTGTATATATATTTTGTATGCTTTTTGTTGCAGAAGTGTTTGTAGGGTTTACTCTATGAAAGAACCTGAGCAGTGATAGCAGAATTCGTGTCATGAGATGATGACGACCCTAAGATTCCCGCAAAAGTTTTCTGCAAGAGTTACTGTTCTACAGTTTTTGCATGTCCAGTCAGAGTTTACTGGCAAAATATTATTTTGTTGCTGCTACGAAATGCCAAAAAACTTTAATGACAGCAGGGGAAGTTAAAGCCTTTGAGAGAGTTGTTCATCTTTCTTAACCTAACTTTCATGATTTGGACATGGCAGTGAGATTGAAGTGTTTCCATTCAAAATACTGAGGGCAAATGCATACTGGCTAAAACCGAAAATTTGCCTAGTCTTCAGCTTCTGACTCAAAGGGTAAAAGTCTTTATGCCTTAAGTGTTTCACTTGATCTAGTAAACTTGTTGTTGGAATAATTTGTCTACCTACTAGTCCTTTGTCATTTCACTTGTGGCAAACAACACAGGACTAACATTTTGTCACCAGAACAGGAGCCAGGTTGGATTTTTCTATTACTCCCTCTTGTTAAGTTGCAGTTCTCTGGAACTGCCTGCTTCATTATAGTTACTCTAATTTAGTTTTCCTTATTAGGCCTTCAAAAATTTCTGCTTGCTGTCCTGACTTAGCGAGTTTATGAATGTCCATAAAAGGTTGTTTGTGGGTTTTATTGTTTGTTTTTGTTTTTTTTTTTTTTAAGGACCCTGTTGGTATGTGGAATCAACCAACTTTAGTTCTTAAGTCTACTGAAAGATGATTGATTTTTTTATTTCACATTTTTGGAGTTTTGTCCATAATGTGTCTCATTCTGTTGTCTCCAAAAGTAAAAAGTGTGTTAATTCATTGATACCAGAAGAAATTGGAAACAGCAGGTGAAACCAAACATGGCCATGCTCATTGTAATCTAGTCAAGGCAGTTTTGGTAGTCAAGTTTCTCTCCTCTTCCCAGTATTACCTTTTGAAATCAACATAATCGCCCCCAAAACAAAGTTCATGGATATGAAGCAAAGCATAAAACATCTATAAGCATAAAACATCTAGAAGCGTGACCAGCAGGGCACGGGAGGTGATTCTCCCCCTCTACTCTGCGCTTGTGAGACCCCACCTGGAGTACTGTGTCCAGTTCTGGAGTCCTCAACATAGAAAGGACATGGAACTGTTGGAACAGGTCCAGCGAAGGGCCACTAAGATGATTAGAGGGATGGAGCACCTCTCCTGTGAGGACAGGCTGAGAGAGCTGGGGCTGTTCAGCCTGGAGAAGAGAAGGCTCCGGGGAGACCTGATAGCAGCCTTTCAGTATCTGAAGGGAGCCTACAGGAGAGCTGGAGAGGGACTCTTTGTCAGGAAGTCTAGTGATAGGACAAGGGGCAATGGTTTTAAATTGGAAGAGGGGAGATTTAGATTAGGTATTAGGAAGAAGTTCTTTACTGTGAGGGTGGTGAGGCACTGGAACAGGTTACCCAGGGAAGTTGTGGAGGCCCCATCCCTGGAAGTGTTTAAGGCCAGGCTGGATGGGGCTTTGAGCAACCTGCTCTAGTGAGAGGTGTCCCTGCCCATGGCAGGGGGGTTGGAACTTGATGATCTTTAAGGTCCCTTCCAACTCTAACCATTCTATGATTCTGTGATAAGTAATTGTTAGTGAGTAGTGCTGGAGATTAGTTACTCTTCTGCCAGACTTGTCGATTTGTCCAAGCATGCATGTGGGTGGGGAGGGAAGCTTGTCACTACATCATCATCATCCGGGCCCTGTTGAAGATTCAGCATTAGTTACTAAAAGCCTCCTGTGTTGAAAGATTTAGGATCACCTGTGAGTTGTTCAGGGGTATCTATGACAGAATGGTGTTGTCTGTGTCTGTCCTAGTACCTGTTCTTAATACTGAGTACTGTAGTTGTTTATAAGGGCATCTTGAGGCCTTTCTGCAGGAATTGTCTTCCAACTAGAGAAGTTTCTGTTCTCGGGATCTTGTAATCTAATACTGGTGGAGCTGATGGCTCTGAATCTTGAGCTGTGACTTGTGTGTTCTTTGCTCCGTGTACCTCTTGAACCAGTTCATCGTTAATGGTGGTTTTATCTGCTAGAAGGGGAAGGACACAACCAGTCATGCACTGCTCCTCCTGCAACTTTTCCCACTGTCATGCTGAGCACCCCCTGCCCCTATTGATGGTACAGGAAAGGAGAAACTGCCCCATCCATACACTCTAGACATTCTTATGGTACTGTGTACACTTTTACTAGATAAAGATTAGTTTGAATGTCCCGGTTTTGGGGAAAGAGGCTCGTATGCAGGGATTCAACTGTATTTTGGTTTGTGTGACCCCCTCTCCACCTCTGGAGCTGAAGTTTTGGAGTCATTATCAGTAAAGAAAGGATTGATTCTTCCGCTTCCGTTGCGGGGGGAGGCAGTGGTGGGAGTGTGATGGCTGGCCAAAACAGCCTTGGCTCACCTGTGGGGTTTATGCATCTCAGGAGCGGAATAGATGGGCATGATTTTCTGAAAGAATCTCAGTTACTGAAGGTAAGTAGATATTTCACTTAATCTAGTAAACGTTTTGTTTATTTAACTCTTAATACATTTTAATTAAATAGTCTTATCTGAAATGTAAACAGAATTGTAATTAATAGCAAGAACTGTAAAGAAGAAGTCATTGCAAATTCACAGTGTTTGTTGTCATGAAATAAGGTTTATGTTTCCGTAGGTTGCCATCGTCAAGGACGGTTCAAGCAGTGCTGCTGTTACTGTATTTCAGGCACTTGAGCAAAACCAAACATAGTATGAAGTAGGTTATTACTTACGGATTCACAAACTATATTGGAAATAGTATTTTGAATTTCATTTGCAAGATGCTGAATCTCATAATTTCAAAATTAAAAGAATGAAATTCAATAATCTCTGAGCATTCAGTGGCTGAATGACTTACAGAACTAAGTCCTACCTGTGACTCTTGCTCTTTTCTCCATATGTGTTAAAGGATTTATTTTTTTTTAACTCCTTGAAGACTTTGCACCTCCTGCCTGTTAGTATTTAAGCTGAATTAGCCTTTTCACAGGTAGAGAGATGTTGTTTTGAGGAATACCAATGAGACAGACTCTTTGCAGAACTGTGTGACCACTTGATGATCATTTTATGAGCAAGGCATTGGGATTGGAAGAGGTGAATTCTGGTTTAGTCCATCTTTTGTAGCTGCAAATGTGGTCAGAAGGAAAGTTAACCACCTGCTCCCGATTACTCCTTCCTGTGTACTTGTTAGGCTTTTAAAATTTTATGCAAAATAGCGTGATAACAGAGCAGAAAAGATGGACAGCCAGTTATGGTATTGTGCTAGCTTGTAGCAAGTATTATTTTTAGATTTTTGTTCCTCCCCCGTTTTAGTTTGTTTAGTTTATTTTAAAATATTCTGATGGAAAAAGGACTCTGGGCAGAGATGGGCAAAGAAAATCATTTACTGTAAAATGCAAAGTTGATGCTCTAATTATTTTAATTTCAGGTAGGCATACTCTAGTACTTTAGACTTTTTGACCTACCTCTGAAAGGTTTGAATCTGAAGGAACTGGGAATGGTAGAAATCTGTTTGAAACTAGTAGATGAGGAGGGGGAGAGAGAAACCATCTCTGCTCAGCCTTTACCTCCAGGAAGGCTGCTCTTTTCCTTTTGTGACTTTAGCCTGTATGTTACCCAGTAAAGGAGATTTTACAGTTGTTCTCAGGGTGAAGGAAGGGATTTATGATTACTTTTATTTTTCTTCTCCCTGGTGTTGGGAAATCTTCAATAACACCTATTTGTTCTAAGTAAATGTTTCTTATATTCAGCTACACGCACAGCTTCTGTGGCAAGTACCAAGATTGAGCTTACCAGAACAAGTTTGATTGTACATTATAAGTCTGAATTGAACCTAGTCAAAATCTTTGCTTTGTTTTCAAAGTTTCCAAGGGACGCTTTCAGGGCCATAGAATTGTTCTGTCGAATACCCACCTGCCAATTTAAAAATGTATGAAGTCAGAAGAAGAAATGATGAGCTTGATTCTAAAAAATTGGATTTGAATTTGAAACAATTTTAAAAGTTGTTGTTTTAAAAATTGTCGAAACAGTTTTAAAAGTTGCGAAAAGAGGATATTTAAAAGCATACTAGGATTTTGACCAGCTTGATATAAAATTTAAAAAAAAAAAATTAAAAATCTCAGGATTGTGTAACTTTTTCTGCCGAATTAATCTGTTTGTTAGCAAACAGTTACACCTGTCTCAAATTTTCCCACCTTCCTTCTATCTGGGTCCGAAGTGCTGCCTGATGCTGAGGTGAGAGGCAGTAGTGGCAGTGCTGGTAGCCCTTGGGGACCTGCCCTTGTGATTTGCTGTCATGTGCTTTACTTGCAGACTGTTAATTGAGCAGCAGTTCATTTCTCATAGCATATCCAGCTCTTCTTAGCAGCTGCTGACTGCTGCCATCCTGATCTGTAGTTAGACCAATAATTTAAAGGTCAAAAAACCCTTTTAACATACAAAATTGTCCAGCATATTTGTAGCACTTTATTAAAAGTGCAAACTCATGAATAAGCAGTAATAATTCTTAAAATAACTCATTCCTTGTGTTTCTGTGTAATCAGCTCAACTATCCAGATGCAGTAAGGGTCTGTTGGTATGTTACAGAGCACCAGAACAGGTCTTTGTAGCGGTCATAAATGCAATTAACTCATCAAAGTGACTGTAGACTGAAAGCTGTTAGTACTGGATTGCCATCTGATATGGCCAAGGGGAGACTGAGAAGCTCCTCTGTGAAGCTGGGTGAATAACTTGCTGGCTCTCCTGAGGTTTTTGCAGCTATAGCTGTACAGTTGGTTTTCAAGCTGCTTTGGATACGTATATGTGAAAATACAGCCTCTTGTGTGCCTGCAGTCTAGACATAACTCATGGGAGAAGGCGCTTTCGGTATATGCACAAATTGTGTTTGAACGTGGCTGCTGAAAACTGCAGGGCAGTTCCTGAGGAATAAATAGGATTTCTATGAGTCTGTTAGTTCTCGACCAACAGCACAAGCTATGTGAATCGTGGCTCTGCGAGCCCTGTTTCAAGTTCCTTCCACCGGGAATTAGCCACAAAAAATAAACTCCATGGTAGCAGCTTTGAAAGCTACTGTTGCAGTCTTGGCTCCAAAAATAAATGCTGTACCCCACAGCTTGTAAAACTAAAGGAGCTGGGTATCACCCTCCCTCATGAAAGGTAACGAGCGGCTTGCACCATCTAGAGGAAAAGAAATGACAGGCAGTGCATTAGAAAATGGATTGGAGGAAAAAAAAAAACTTATTTCCTGTTTTAGTTTCAAAACACAGAAGAGTAAATATTTGCAGATTCTAGAGTTATTTTTGCACTTTCTTCAAATTACGTGAGGAGACAAGGATCAGCAGTGCAGAAAATAGGCTAAAGAGGTGGGCGGAAAAGCCCTGAAGAAGCAATGAAAGTTTTATGGAACAGCCAGCCTTGTGTGTGTTTTCAAATATTTCTGTATGTCATTAATTGTGTGTAAGTGTATGCACGAATTTATTCACATATCCTTGAATTATTTATAGTGTAATGGCAACAAAGACTTTCCCAAGGAATTCTAACTTTCTAAACTCTGTGAGCCTTGTGTTCATTTAGAGTCGGGGCAAGAGGCTCTGTTAGAGGCAGTTGGGCGCCGGCTTGCTGTAGAGGTAGGTGTGGTCTGTTGATCGCTCTTAGTTGAGCCGAAAGACTTATTTTTGCACGTTTCACTAAGTTATTTTGAGGAATTATGTTTTCTTATGTAACTGTTCGTTTTCTGTAGAATAAGCTAATTTTGCGGCTTAATCCACAGGTTGCTTAGTGCCTTCGTGGGCTATCCGTCCATGGCAGGTCCTCACCAGGTGAGCTCCGAGATGGCTTCAGAGCCAGCCCTCACTTGGCCGAGTGCTCTGGCTGTGCACCTAAATTAGGCTGAAACTGCGAGGGGAATAAGCCATAGCGCTCTGTTTGGATGTTGTACGCTGGGGGGGCACGTGGCGAAGTACAGAGGGATGTTCACACCTCTGCTGTGAAGTGGAGGTGATGCTCAGCTGTGCTTGGAGATCTCTGCATCAGGGGTCTTACATGTGTTGTGGACATCTAAATACTAGTCTCAGTCCTTCAAATATGCTGGATGTTACTGAACTCTGTTTGTGCCAGCCTGAAAACTCGCAGTTTTAAAAGCTGTGAGAAACTCCAGTGGGGAGGACACAGTAATGCTTCAGTGCTTCTGACAAACCCATATTGTTTTGGTTGGATATTTGTGTACGGTTCAGTCTTAGTTTTTACTTCTAAACGTTTTACTTACTCTTGGGTAATAACTTGCACTCTATTTCTGGGGAGACAAAGCAGAAGCTCAGTTGCAAAGATACTAACTTGCAATTGAGATTTCTTTCCTTGCAAAATACAGCTTAATTTCATGTTGAGAAAAGGTATTTTTAAGGAAACCCATGGCTCTGTTTTAGACTTTAACAGTGATTTATTTTTTTCTTCACACGAGCCATGTCAGCAGGCCCTGGAGAGCAGATTCCAGCTTATTGCAAATTAAGTGTAAATACAAAAATGGCCAATTTTTAAAATAATCGGTCCTATTTAATGTCTGAATATACAGGCACGTGCGTTTCTCTCTGAGATTAGTCCCTGGTTTATTTTTGTCCTTTTAGGGACTACTTGCATTCTAGGTTTAACTCTGGAGTTGAAGCTTCAAAATTAATTTTGAGCAGTTTTTTTCAGAATTTTATTTCAAAACCCTACGTGCAAGGAGAAAGTCATCTATAGGCTGTGCTCCAACATAGCTGAATTACCAGTTCAGTGTGTAAAAACTGGGTGACTGAATCATTTGTGTTCTAGATTCACTTTTTTTCTGGGTGGGTTTTTTGGTCATTGTTGGGGGCTTTTTTGTGTGAGTTTTTGTTGTGTTTTGTTGGATTTCTTTGTTGTTTTGGGTTTTTTTTTTTTAGGTCACCACTGCTGTTTCAGAATTTGTATTGTCATCTTTTAGATTTCAGGAATTTTTTTCCCCTGATAAAGTGAGTGTCTAAAAATGTGTGATTTTTCCAGAGGGCGGGAAGAATGATTTGCTATGTACTTGGATGACCGTCAGCATGGGATCAGCTTTAGGAAAAGCAGCAGAGCAGTGGTACTGTGAAGTCAAACGTATGTTGATTTTGGAGCTTTTGTCACCTTGTGCAGTCCCTCTTGGCTTATGTAAACTCGTTGATTCCGTGTTATTTGTCCATATGTGATTGTTTGCAAAGGTCAGGAGAGTAGGAAGATGTTGCAGTAGTCAGTCTCTTCCCAGTATGAAATGTTAATCCTCGTTCGCTAGACAAACGCTCACCTTAGACAGCTTAAAAATCTATTTTTTGTGTTTCGGCGTTAATCCAGCGCTGAGCCGGATTAGGGATGCCGTGTGCTGTTCACAATGGGTGCGGGAGCCCAGCACGTACGGCAGCGGCCGCAGCAGCCTGCGGCGGGGGGTGCCGGGGCGGGCGGCATCTCTTGGCAAGCAGGACCTTTGCTCGTGGGTCCTCAGCTGCCAAACGGGGTGGCCTTCAGCGGGGTGAGGAGGGACTGTGAAAGAGAAGCCACCGAGCGCTTTGTGTCTGCTGGTCATAACGATGTGTTGCCAGGATCCGCAGTTTTGACATAACGTCTGTCAGACTTTTTTGGATAAATAGGGGCATTGTGCTGCGTCATCCTCAGTTGTTGGTGCAGGTGCCAAAGGAAGACCACCAAGGTATCATAAATGCAGATTAACTGTGCCACAGCATTTAGGTGGTCTTAGTGGAGTGGAGCACTGTGCCTCGGAGACGCTTCCTGAGAAGTCGGTCTCATTTCTCTGGTGCATTCTGCACTGGTGAAGAGCTGCAGAGCTTTAGTCCCATTTCAGGGCAGCTCTCCTACAGCTGGGAGCATTTGTCAGGAGACAAATGGGTGGTGGGATGTCACGCACCAAGAGTCTCGCCTTATCTGGGACCTGCTCTGAGATCCCAGTGCATCAGGATCTGGGCTCACTGTGACAGCATTAGGGAACTCCTGAGCTGCAAGAGCTTGAAGTCCCCAATATTTTGAATGTACTTTTTGAAAGCTAACCAGTGGCTTTGTCCTTAAGTGTCGTGTGAAGAGCACTGGAAAGATGAGGGGGGTTTGTTTGTTTATCCTTGTCTGTATTGCTTTTAGCAGCACCGTTTTAAACTCTTAGGCTTGACTGTATTCCTCAGCCACCTGGAGAAACAGTAAAGTTGGAAGTAATATTTTTTTTAGACTGTAAAATCTGTAATGTTTTCAAAGAAATTGGGTGGTGGGGGGAATGCTCTCAGGAAGCAGGACACAGTAGGAAATTAAAATCCAGATTCAGTGACCTTTTTAGCTAAGAGCTTCTCATGGAATTAATCCAGCTTTGAGCTAAATTCATTTTTTCCTAAAGGATTTGTTTTCTTTGCCTGCACAGCTGTTTGGCTTTTCTCTCCTGACCCATGCGACATCCGGAGCAGAGGCTCGCCTGGCTGTGCTGGCATCGTTGCAGCGATAGCAGGGCAGGACAGACAGCCCCGTGGTGAGAAGGACACGTGGGCAGGTGCAGAGGACGGGGCTGGTACAAGCAGGGTTTGGTTCCTGCTTGAGGCTTGGTTATTTTATAACAACACTGAAGCACACGAGGCAGTGGGCAGGAGGTGCCAGGTCGCTCTGTGTTCACCACAAGACGGTAGCAGTTTGCTTCTGGCTCTGGGTCTCAGTTTCCCATTTTAGAGCTGGTAACGAGAGCGACTTGCTCTCCAAAGTGTTTGGAGAGATCTTCTGGTGATAGCATTAGAGCCAGGCAGGGATACACATGCTGCTTTTCTAAGTAAAAAAAAAAAATAAAAATACTCTAAACCGGTCTCTGTTAACAGAAGTGATTCTCCTCTCTCTTGTGTGGGGATTTGCTGTTAACCATCATAAGACTAAAACTATTTAAATAAGCCTTGTGTGGGCTGGATTTGGGTGTGCAGCTCAACTATTTTGTTACAAATACTTCACCAATGCTGTTCCCGCATACCAGTCAAGCCTTGCAGATCAGTTAGATGTGTTGAAATTTCACTTGTGATAAGTAATTCAGCGTATTAATACTAAAGTTAAACTGATTTTTTTCATTATACTTTTTTTCAGGTTAGTACACCGAGAAATTGGGAAAAAAAACCCCCAAAACTATGGTGTGTTACCGAAGTACTTTGACAATGTGTGTTACAGAGAAATGGGGGGCAGCAGTGTGCTTGCTGTGCACTGGGCACATGCTCCCTGAAACACTGAGGCAGCCCTTGTGTTTTGCTGCGCTTCTTCCATTCATGTGCAGTTGGCTTCACGTCTGAATCCTGCTGCTTGAAGGAGACTTCTTTGAAACTTTCAGCACAGTCAGGCTTAAGACATATTTAAAATAGCTGCAATATGAAAGCTTTGGACTAGGAGTCACTTCAGTGCTCAGTTTTCCTTTGTAACTTTCAATGCAAACGCTTGGTTTGCACTTTGGGGTTTTGGGTTGGTGTTTTTTCTTTTTTTTTTTTAATCTTTTGGTCCCACATGTTTATCTGAAATATCTGCCACAGCCATGTGACTTCCTGCCACTCCGAGCTCGGAGGGTTTCCTTCCTTTAACTTGACCTCCGTGTACTTCTTCAGCAACAACAGTCTTGATTTTTCTTTCTTGTGCTGCTCACATTCTTAGCTGCAGAACAGTTAGTTGGAAAGGACCTCTGGAGGTCGTGGCCACCTCCAGCATGAAGCAGGACCATTGCCAGCACTGGGCTGAGTCAGTCAGAGCTTCCATCCAGCTGAGTCTGAGACCTCTAACACCTGTTAACCTGACAGTGAAAATACAAAGTGTGTGGTCTGGGACTTCTGATTTTTAAAGCTGAGTGACACAAATAGTCCTTAGGAACCTTTCCTTGGTGGTTTTACCACCTGGATAACAAGGATTATATCCAGCGCTGGGGAAAAGTGGTTGTGTACAAAGAGGGTTTCATGGTAGTTAAGTAAGCAGTGCTCCGTATCTCTGGCATGATGACAAGAGAGCTGGTACGGTGGAGGCAGATTTTATCTCTGTTTGACAAAAGGTTGAACAGTCTTCTCTCTGAGTTTGGTACTGCTGTATAGCTGCATGGTATAGCTGTATGGATCCAACGTAGCATATATAGTGAAAGGGACTCCATGCCTTCTCCTTTTATTCCATTCTCACAGATAAGGAATTCTGTGCAATATAAAAAGGTGATTCATGGCTGTCAGGTTGAAGGTAAACTTTCAATTCCTGATGAGGGACAATTGCGTTCATCAGTGCAGTTAACAGAAACACCAGTAGTGAATGTGGCATATAGAAGATAATGAATCACTCGGCGAGAAACTCAGTGACAGTCTCTAAATACTTAAATTAGTTGCCTTGTCACATGCGCCCTACTTAGTTTGAGTGGATACAGCTCATCTGTTGTCTTCGCTGTTTTTTTTTCTCACCTACATTTAAAACCCGCACAATTACATGCTCTCTCTCTTCAGAGTTTCTTTGGCTCTTGATTTTTGCAATGGACCTCTTATTTCAGGCTAGTAAGCTGCGAGTTTGGGGGTAGAGAATTTTTACTTGCATTTCTGAAGCCTTGATTGTGCTTGATTTTTATCGCTGCCTAAGTGGGATTTTTGTGCAGATAAGCTTCTGGAAGCAAGTTATTTTCACATAATAACTTTTTCTCAATGTAGATGATAACCTCTTACATGATGGTTTAATACATATGCTACTTAGATTAATAGTTTCTTGAAAACTAAGGGATGTTCCAGAAGATGGTCGTGGAAAATGTATATTCTTACTTAGAATTCAAAGTACATTTTTTTTATTTGCAGATTTTAAAACTTCATTCTTGAATTCACTTCTTGTGTCCTTCTTTGTTGTTTACGGCTGCCTTTTGAGCAATTTTATTTCACACCATATAAAATTTTTTAATTTTCTGTCCTGGACTATGCTGCTGATAGAGTGGGGTAAGGTTACAGAGTTGAGGTGTGTTTCATTACCAGCAGATCCAACCTAGTTCTTCCATAAACTCATTAAAGTCTCACTTCAAATGGGGGCAGGTTTCAGCAAAGGGCGGTTGTTTCAGCGATGGTGGCTACACTTGGTCGGCTTTTTTCCAGCTTGAGTTCATTCCTGGCTGGTTTTATGTAATTATTCCGCTAATGATTGTGCTGCTAAATTTGTTTTTTCTCCTGCTTTGTGTATCCCCTTACTTTCACTGTTGTACAGAGAGCAGTCATGTTCCCTCTCAAATTTCCTTCTTCTGAACTAAACAGGCAGAGGTTTTTTTTCTTTTTGGCTGGACTTAAATTTCTTCTTGTTTTGATCTGTTGATAAGTTTGGTTTTATAATAATGTGACTTTAGATTCTGCATTATTTATCTTAAGAAAGGAGCGGCTTTAACCTCTCCCAGATTGCTGAGAGACGTGGCCTCAGATTATCATGTTAGAAAGCCTCGTGAATCTCAAAATTACATTTTGTCACATGATTACAGAAAATGAAAGCGGATTCTTAGCAAAATGTTCAGCTGAATCCAGAGGGATTCTTGGCCCCAGCTGCACGTGGAAAGTTATTATTTTATAAGAAAGGAATGTGTGTTATTTTATTGTTCTAATACACATTTGCACTTCCCAGAAATGTAAAGAAGCTCAGACAAAATGACCAGTTACCTCTGAAATGGTTTTTATTAAATATGGAATGTCCTTTGCTGATCCTAGACCCTGAACGGGGGAGAGTATTCGGCACGTGCAGGACCTGAAGTGTCTGAGCGCAAGCAGCCGGGTCTGCCCGCAGGGCACCAGCAGTAGAGCAATGCTCAGCTCCTCTCGCTGCAAGGAGAACTCCGGAATCATCTTGATGAAATTTAAACATTAGCAAACTAAATTCCCCTTCCGTGCCCGCGTTTGGATGAAGTCTGCAGCCCAGTATCTATAAAAGATGTACGTTCTTTTTAGGAAGAAGCTGTCCCTGACAGCTGTGGAAACGATGAGACGCAGCATCCCTGCGGGATGCTCCAAAGGGCTCCTTCCCGTGGTCCTGTGGCTGCTGTCCTGGGCCAGGGGCTGAGGAGGAGGCGAGCCAGGCTGCGGGGGGGCGCGGGGGCAGCCTGGGGAGGAGCAAAAAGGCTGTAGAGGTGGGTGGCCTCCGCATCCAGAGCAAAGCCCAGGCTGACAAGCTGTAGGATTCTTGGTCGCTGATTGTTTCTTCTCACCACCCCACGCGAAGGTTTAAACAAAAATGTCTTCATGGGAGGAACAGAGTTACTTCAGGTCTGTCCTGTGTCGTGCTTGTGAGGAGGACCTGGGACGCGATGCCAGGTTTTGGCACAGTTGAAGGCGAGCCAGGTGCTTGGGGCTCGGTGCAGAGGGAGCAGCCCAGGGGCGCCCAGTCTGTGGTTTAGAAGCAGCCTGCGGGATACTGAGCCTCCTGAGATGGGATGGAGACCTGCAGATCCTGCCGAGCAGGTCTGGAGCTTGCTGGGCAAGGCTCCTGGTGAGCCTCGTAGCCCAAACTGAAAAGGAGCCGCAGGAGTTTGCGGATACTGCAGTAAGGAGTGTGGCTCTGTTTCCATCCTGGCTCCGTCTCCTTTTGCTTCAGTCTCTCTTTGCGTCAGTGCATATTTGAGGTGCAAAAAATAACAAGCAATTCCACTACTTTGGTTTATAGGAGGCGCAGATGTTGGCTCATCTGTGGCCCTGCGAAAATATGCCAGTGTTTTTGCAGAAGTCTGTGGGAGACTTGCTTGTGGGCGGTGAATTTTCGGATTGTTTCTCCTCCTCATTGTGGAAGGTCAATGAAGCATCAGTTTTCTCCTTTATCTCTGTTACTTGGCTGATAGCAGTGACAGAATTTTTGTAGACTCAATTTAAAAAGCAACACAGCATTTAGAAAGTCTGCTAGAAAATGCTGTGAAATGGTGCCTAGAAGTGGCCATATCGGTTTATGAAAGGAGCTGAGGGTGGGATGCTTAAAACCTTGTCATTTTTTTAAAATCTTGTCATTTTTTGGCTCTTGTTACATCTTTTAGAGTTGGTACAGTCAGGATGTGTTAAAAATGTGCATAGGTCGAAGTTGGTAGCCTAACAGTATGGTTTCTTACTCATTAATACGGCTGAGAAAAGCACTGCTTGCATGAGACCTTACCTATGCGGTTTGACCTAAAAAAAATCTACTTTTGTCTGCCTTGAAACCTTGCTTTTCTTGTAGTGGTTCATTATGTGATAGAATTGCTTAAAGTTGTTGTTTATTTGAAGAAAGCCTCTATATTAGATGTATGCAAGGAAAGTCTGTGGTGCAAAGCAAAACCTGTGCCATTTCTTCTCTTCTGACGACATGGATTTTTCTTAGTATTAGGAATTTCCTTGGGAGGGAGGGGGGGGGGAATTTTTTTACTTTTCCAGAATGAATTTGTCTTACAAGGTGTTTACAGTTTGTGAATTGTGCAAAGTGATGTTGTCTTTGTAATTCAATGCTTGGTATCCCTGGGCAATCAAAGAGGCTCTTTTTTTATTTTTTTTTTTTTTTTAACCACAGTAGAATAAAAATGCACATTTTATGATTCTTTTACTGTCATTCTGACTTCAACGTGGGACAGACAAACATACAAGTACTGGTAGCAAAGCAAGCTGGAATGAATTCTTCCAGTGTTTTACACTATGCTGCAAAACGTGGCCAGGGACGAAGATAAAATTGACAGATTCATAAACACTGGACCAGCTGGCCACGCTGGGCTTTTCTGGGTTTTCCATTTGTTTTCTTTTTGAGGAAGGAAGCTGAGTAAACTGGCCTTCGTCTCTCTCTGTAGGTGAAGTCTGTGATAAATCTGCTGTTCGCTGCCTACACGGGGGATGTGTCTGCACTCCGAAGGTAAAAATCGGTGCAGGGTTGGGGATAGGAAAGGTGCTTGTGTGGTACCTGCTTTTGTTGTTTACTTATGAATATGCACTGTGTTCGCACTGGGGACATCTGAGTTGCATTGGAGATTGAATATATTCACCCAAATCTAACCATCAAGAAGGTACCTTCATGCTATCCCGAAATCCCATTGTTCTCCCTTTCTTTGGATCGTACTGAAATAAATTTCCTTAACCAGTTGTTTTAGAGTGATGGCAGAAAATCCTAGCTGTACTCTACCCTGCTTTATAATTCAATTCTGAAAGTGCCATAAAAAATCCGACTGGAAAATGGACACTGTTGTTGGAGGTTAGGAAATCTAGCTTAGCTTTTTAAATCTGGAGTAGAATCTGGCAAAGTTTAAAGTGATGACAGACTAAATAAACGTATTAATGTGGCTAGAATATACCTGAGTATAGTTAGTGGCTGGAAAAATGTGTATAGTTGAGCTTTGCTGTCCTGGAGCACCGTAGCGTGATGAAACAACTGTCCCAATACTGTAGTGCTGTTCAGGATTTTCAGACTTGGGAGTCCTTCCTGGGTTTCCTCAGCTGGCATAAATTTACTTTGCCTTATATGACTTCACGTGTCCCTGTTAGATTTTAAAATCGGATATGTTGACTGTTACAAATCCTGCAAAGGCGTTTTTGTTTTATTTTTCTTTATAACAACTGGAGATCAGGAAGGAAAATCAAGCCCCTACCTTATTTTTAGAATCAAAGCAGTAAAGGGCTCCTTTTGTTATAACTGAAGGTGGCACAATGTGCTCTTGATACGGTTTCTATCCTCTTGCAGCAGATGTTCCATCATTTTAGCATAGGGGTATTGTTCCATGCTAGTTTTGTAACTTGTTTTAATTATGTAAGACTTCTCTGTAATTGTGGGGGGTTTTTTTGGTTTTGGGGTTTGTTTTTTTTTTTTTTTTAGATTTGCTCTGTCGGGAATGGATATGGAACAAAGAGACTATGACTCACGAACAGCCCTGCATGTAGCAGCTGCAGAAGGTAATGTCTCCTCATACATGATTTGCTATCTGTTAACGAAGCACGGTCACTTTTCTTTGCAGTATCTTCACTCTGTCTAGATGCATACCTGCTTTTTAAAATTTTGTACGTTTATGCATAGAGATATATATATATATACACGTATGCTCACAATCCTGCTTTTCTTATAGGACATGTGGACGTTGTTAAGTTTTTACTGGAAGCATGCAAAGTGAATCCTTTCCCCAAAGACAGGTGAGTGGTTTTATTGCCAGTTTGGAGGAGAGATGATGTAGCGGCATCTCTCTGGCAGCCGTGAGGAGAGGTTATCTGTCAAACAAGAGCCAGTACGCTGAAGCAGAAGGAACACGGTCTTACTAGTTCTCTGTAGGTTCTACAGAGCAAGCAGGAATAAAAAAATTAAAAACCCATTAAAATCATTACTTAAAAGGTTATGGTCAGCTTACAAAGTATCGCCATAGTTACTGTACTTAGTGTGGTCTGTGTGCTGAATGATTAGCACAGTTTTATCTAGTTCCTTAGTTTGTGAAAGAACTAGATTTTTGGTGCTTTTGGCTCTGTACGTACGTGCTGATCTTAGAAATACTGTGCTCCTTCTTGTAGGTGGAATAACACTCCTATGGATGAAGCTTTACATTTTGGACACCATGATGTATTTAAAATTCTTCAGGAGTATCAGGTCCAGTACACGCCATCAGAGGATTCCAACAACGGAAAGGAGAACCGAACAGTTCATAAAAATCTGGATGGCTTACTATAATCATCTTCAGCTAGATCCTAAGAATCAAATCACTTACCTATTTAATTGTGGTATACATAAGTAATGAAGAGCGTGTGTGTTTCTATCTGATAGTGGTATATATTTTACAGAAGTCTCTGTTACTTCAGTGTTATGTTACAGGAGTTTCTATACGCACAGGACAAATCCAATCTCTCTCAAACGAAACAAAACCAACTAAGAATCTCCCTCCATAATGTGAGCAATATTACCTCATGCTGCATATAATTGATGTATAAAAATATTTAGCTGTTGTTGGCTTTACTGTGCACTACTTAATTTATTTTTGTGTTCTACGTGAACTCTAGTCTGTGGTCAGGAATTTTTTCTGCTGAATTTTTGTTTCTATAGCCCTCTGTTTCCAGTATGGCCAAGATGAGCCAGAGTACTGTCAGGTATGAGCGTCAGTGAGGTTTTTCAAAAGCTGAGGATGCTGATGTAGATTTAGGCTGGGTGTGTTAAGTAAGGATCTGCACTTATCTTTGGGGAAAAAAATAATAATTAAAAAAACAATTCCACACAACCTTGTTTACATAATATAAATATCAAAAGAGTGACAGTTGTCAATGGTCTAGGCTTGTTCTTAGAGATAGTCTTGTCAGGGAGTCTGTTTTAAGGTTTGTTTGACCAAAGGGTATAGGGGAATGTGGCTCGTAACATCGAACTGTGTTTAGTGGGTTTTTCATTTTTGTTTCGGAAGCGTTTCTTTCGGTTCCCTTCGTCTCGCCTCCCTCCTCTCTCTCCATGTTCAGCTGCTAAAGTACTTCCCCGTCACTGGGGAAGGCGGGTGCTTCCCCTCTATGCAGTCGTGTTCCATGCAGGTATATTTGCACTACAGCAAGCCTTGACAAGCTGCAAAAACCCCCTTTTGGGCTCACGTGTGGCGTTCTTGGCGGTTGCACCAGGAACCAGCGAGGGGAACGGGAGTATGTGAAAGGCGAAGGACTAAACCAAATACTACATGTAAATCTGTCTTAATTTAGGCCTGTAATAACGAACATGGATGGAGCGAAACAGCTTTAAAGAGCATAGAGCCGATCAAAGCATGAGCATAGCAGGAGATAAGCCAAATTTTTGGGTATGTTCTCTTCTTGCACTACCATCGACCAGGGAGCAGGATGTTGCATCAGTGGGATTTTGCTGGTGTCGAGCAGGAGTTCAGCATCAGGAGCACAAGTAGGTGAAGTCTTTTGTGGGTGACCGGTGGCATTTATTGTCTTGCCGCCGGAGCCAGCTCGGCACGTGCCCTGTTGTGGGAAGTGCAGATGCAGATATTTGTCGCTTGCAGAAGTACAATGTTACGGCAGTTCCCTATCCCACGTGCAGTTGCTTCTGCCAGTACTGTGGCATAAAACCTCGGAAGCGAGCAGTCACTTAAAGCTAAGAGTTTGATATTCACAAACCACCACAGTTGTTGGATGTAGGCAAGCATTTTCGCACACGAATTTTAGGCAAGAGTCGTTTAGCACATGGAAAAGGAGATTGTGCTTGAGAGTTGCATATATGGCTATTTTTATCCTAGCACATAGTGTGCAAGTCATTAGTAGATCTCAAAGTTCACATTTTCTGTTGAGGCACCAAAGTCCTTCTGAAATAATGTCCAAATTCTTTCTAGAATGGCCCAAGCACTTTATAATGATCTGAACCACATTATCCTCCTTTTGCAAATGGGTACACTAAGACAGGGAGAGAAGTAACTTCTCCAGAGTGACCCAGCAGGTCAGTATAGTTGTGAATAAATCCTCTCGAGTTCCTGTACAGTCTCTCGTCGATATGCCATACTGCCTCCCTCTAGGGAGGACAAATCACATGGAAAAGTGCTTGATACTCATCACAAGCAGTGACTGTCTTCATGATGGTGAGATCTTGGAAGAGTCTGGAAGTCTAAAGCCCTGAAATTCCATTTCGAAGCTGGCTGGTGTAGTTATCAAACACTTTTTCTCAAGAACCTTACTGTTCTTAAGCAGCTTTATTCCCTCCCTCCCCCCTTCTTTTTTTCTAAAGATCAGCTATTTTTCTGAAGGCTTTTAACTTGTTCTTTTCACGTCCTGTGTCTCAGCCACCTTGGTTCTAATCAAGAACCAAACAAAATGGCCTCTGGCTCTTTATTGAGCTACAGTGGTCACCGAGTAGCGCAAGACCTTTTCTCTGCTGCACCCTGAACTAAATTCCAAGATGTTTTCTCTGGCAACAGATCTGTCAACTTGAGCGTAGAGGAGTATTTTCAGATGGATTCTGGTTTAGTGTTCTGTATCTTAGTGCTGATCTGACTTCTTCCATTTTTTTTTCCCCCTATTAAAACATACCCTTTAGCTTCTCAGAAAAATACCTGATTTAGCTTTATTTAACTGCAACTTGCATTGCTTGAACTGGCATTTTTAAAAGATAAGTATATTATATAATCCACATAATATACAAAAAACCAAAAGAAGGCATTTTAACTGAGTTAACATTAAAGATCATGGCTGTCCCTAAATTTAATGCTTTCCTGAAACATACTGAGTGCTTTTAGCCAGTCTTAGCTTCAGTGCATTTTTGCTGGTTAGTTTTAGTATTTTCTCATTGTGAGAAGATGCGTTATTTTGTAATGTCCGATTCAGCGATGCAGCTATTTAGACATGGCGTTATTTATAAATATAAATATATGCAGTACATTGGTTTGGCTGTTTATCATTCATGACACTGACACGTAGATTTTACCGTGAATAGCTTTTGGTTATCTTATCAAATGCTGACTTCCTTATGCTCCAAAGAGGATTCCCCCACACCGTTGTTTTTATGTCATATGTTTCTTCTGTATCACAAGCTAAAATCATTAAGCTAACTTAATGCTTTGTACTCAGAAATATTGTGATAGTCTTAGCATTAATTAGCCTCTTTTTGTGAACAAAATGTATTGTACCAGATTTTTTTGCTTCAGAGCTGGACTATCAGTGACTATACTTATTGGCAGTGTAATTCTGGTCATTGTAACTGACTGGGCTGATCTTGACTTTTAGATTCTGTATTGTGGGGAATAGACAGTGATGAATGTATTTCTAGCAGTTTCCCATGAATGAATCTAAACTTGAGCTGTACTGGTTCTGAAAAGGAAAGTTATTTATTTTAAGAAATAAAATCCAGATAGTGTTGCTTTTTACAGCATAATAAATGGAAATACCAAGATGATGATGGAGGTGGTTTTTATTGCTTACCTATGTAACTGCTGTTGAAATAAGCCTTCAGGCCGTCCAGGAGAACTGGTTCTGGTCATTTGCATTGTGCAAAGCTTACAAGAAATCAGAATGAGTTTATCTGATCTAGTTGGTTTTGGTGTGTGTTTGGTTGGTTGGTTTGGTTTTTTTTAACCCTATGCTTTGCCCTTTCACTGGTTGCTTTTTATTAATGCTGGGATTCTTAAGTGGATTGGCCACGTGCCCTCAACAGCTCCAGCTTTCTCTTGCCTACTTTTCCCTCCTGCTATCCTTCATCTCACCAACCGTTTCTTTCCTTTTATTATTCTGCTGGCTGTGTAGTTAATATAAAAGCCTGACAAATGAGAGACAAGGGATCGTGTCACTTAATAGCCCTAGAGAAAAAAGATGCAGCAGTGGGCTGGCCTAGTAACTGGTCTATAGCTGAACTTTGTGAGCTGTCCTACTGGTCAGCTCAAATTAGAAGTTCAAGTTGAGTTTATTGAAGTTTGGTTGGGGAAGGAAAAAAAATATCAGTGATGTGATACAAGCAATAATAAGAATGATTCTAACAGCCACTGTTAGACCTGACCTGCAACGATGCAGTGAATTCAAAGCATTGTACTGCCCTAAGCTTCAGAGCTCTAATGGTTCAGTTGCACAAACAAGTTTAAAATGAGATGTACAGTAAACTGTATGTGGCAGACACATCATCTTTATAATAGAAGTAGCAAAAACACAAGAGAAAGGACAAAAGCGTCAACTGAGAGTTCCATTTATTTAAAATGGTAAAAGAACATTCCATCAGGGGAAAAAACCATTTCTTTTACAACTATTGGCCATGTAAAGACAAAGCCATGAATAAGGCCACTGTTTTTTAAATCTCACAAGAAAATTTCACCCCAGTCAATATAACTGAAGTGTAAAAGCAATAAAAACAAACTGCTGCTCACAGAATATGAGTACAAGGTGTGTAGCTCAAGAAGCAAATACTTGATTTTTGTATTACAATAAAGATACAGACACATTCAGCTACTTACAAGATAAAAGCATAAAGACACCAGTTGTGATACTCGGTAGTACCGTGTACCCTCAGTAAGCCAGGGTACCCCAACTAGGTCAGGTTAGCAGTGCCTTCCCTTTAAACAGGTATGTTGCGTGCTGTAGGTCCTTTACATTTTCCTTCTCTCTGGCTTTTGCAGGGGGCACATCGGTCTTCCTGGGCACAGCACACTAAATGGAACCGGTCATTTATTTTCTAAGTAGCAGCTGATCAATGGAACATTTCTGAAGGGTGGAGACTCTGCAGTCCCTGGGAGTCACGCTGGCCGCTGCTGCCCTCCCAGGCTGAGGGAGAAGCTGCGGAGTCACAGACTGGTTGAGGCTGCAGGGGAGCTCTGGAGGTCATCTTGTCCACCCCCCTGCTCAGGCAGGGCCACCTACAGCTGGTTGCCCAGGTCCTGTACCTGAAGGTGTGGGACCCAGCAAGAGTGTTCTGTGGTCCCTTTGCTCAGCTGCAGGCTAATTAGCAGTCTGGACTAATACATGCCCTCAGCCCAAGAGACCAGCTGCTTAAGATAACCTTGCATCTCAACTGTGAGTTGTTAGTTACCCTCAAACATGCAGAGGAACAAATCTGTTCCTCCTCTGGTAGAAGCGCAGCCTCACCCTTTAAGCCCTAAAGGCTGGGTATCCTGCAGCCATTACTGAGTATAAATTTAAAAAGTTCTTCATTTTCCTGTGCCTTAGCCCTAATTGCAAAACCACTTCGTTATCAAAAGCCTGTAGGGTCTTCTAGACACTCAAATCAACAGTTAAATAAATGCCCTGGTTCATCGTGCAGGAGAAAATTAAGTTCCTTTCCACCTGTTATAACCTACGTGGGGCACGTATTATTTTAAAATGTACAAGTGACCAGATCCTCAACCTGGTAGATTAAGCACTGTGAGTAAAAACATACTCCAACCTCTTTTGCACTCTTTAGGAGTAGGTTCTAGTTTTGTCCAAGAGTGCTGCCAGACAGCGTGACTGCAGTCTGTAGAGGCTTTAGTCTTGATTGTACATGCTGAGTTGCAAGCTCAGCGTGTGCCGATGCAGCTTTAAGACAGTGTCCTAGAAAGTGCTCTTTCTGGGGAAAGGTTGTGCTAAACATCCTACACAAGAAGACCTTGCCTTAAGAAACAAGCAAAAATGAAATGCAGATAACGTTTTTGGCTCATGTTCCCTCAGTGAGCCGTGCCCTTAGAAAAGATAAAACCAGGACAAGCTTCAGCAGCACACAGATTCCATGTGGCGTATACCTGCAGTGTTTCTCTTATTTCTGTGACAGATGAAAATTCAAAGCTGTGAAAGTTCTTCAGAAGTAGTTCAGCAGAACGTGCAAGCTTTCTGAACGGAGCCTCTGCAAAAGAACTAGCTTTCCTTTGAAGCCTTCTATGTACAGCCAGCTGTTTAAAATGTTAAATTTAACTAAGTCCCTTAAAAAAATGCATGTTTCTCCCACTGTTCTTGCTGAGGACCTCTCATTCCTACCCTCTCTCTTCCACTCTGGCATGGTACCTCACTAACTGGAAATTCTTTCACAAAGAACTTCTAAGCAAAAAAAGTGCATGTGAGGAGGCTACTCAGACAGCTATTTATATTCCCATTAGTTAAAAATTGCGACTAGACGTTCAGGTTGAGAAACCAAAGCACTGAAATGGAGCATGTCACCAAGTCATTGACTGCAGAGCAGGACGCGTAAGCTCATCGGCTGTGTTAATGACACAGCAAAAAGCTCAACCTTTAAGTTGAATACGCTGTACACATCTGCAACAAGAAAAGTACGTGTCAATTAAGCGAGCCAAGTAAAGCCCTAATACTCTAGTCATTGCTAACGACAGAGCACAAACAGGTCCTCCCCAAATAGCACCAGATTCACATCTTACGATCAAACTACCATGAAGAAAACAAAAAGCCATGCTTTAATTTGGGTGGTTTTTTTTCTGCATGACACTGCTCAGTTAACAGGCGATACCTCACAGGCATCGGCAGGGCAACGCTTCCAAGCTGCGTATCTGCCATCGCTTCCCTCGCCACCCCACAGGAAGGACTACGGCATTACTCCTCCCTTCCCTCCCCCTGCAAAATACACACGGGCAGCTTTGCCCCCCTGTCCTTCACCCCTAGCTCCACAGACAGGTGGAAAGAACAAGCAACAGCAAGCCGAGTCTAACGCTGGATTCCCAGCTTCTCCTCCGCATTTGAAGAGAGCTGTTCTGAAGGGTTAGCTCCTGTTACGTGTCTGATGTTTGCTTGAAGGGGAGAAAAAGGAAAAAAGAGGTTCTGGCTCAGCCCTCTCGCAAAAGGCTGGTTTGTGGTACCTACCACAGTATCAATCTCCGCTGGGCCCACGATCCGAGACACCTCATCGAACTCTTCAGGAGACATGGGGAGCAGGTTTTCTGGCGACTGGAGCCTGGACGGGTGGCTAACAGAAGGAGAAGAGCAGGGACAAACCTTCACTAACGACGTGAGGCGTAACTGGACTACCCTGTCTGGCTCCCAGTCCAGAAGGGCCACTAGTGAGGTCCTAGCCTGTGAGAAACACACCATGCTTTGCAAAACCAGCATGGCTTTAAATGAAAACTGGGACTCATCGGTTATCTATGTTCTAATCAAAGACCAACAAGTCTTTATGAACTTGCTTTTCAAGGAATTATTTGCCCGAACAACTACCAGCAAGTTTCTAGGGATTTTACCTAAAAACGGTGTTTCAAACACAGTATTGTATGAATGCGGTGTGATCACATCCTCAAGGAGAAAGGCGGTAAAGATTTGACACAGGAACCTATGCCTTAAATACTGTGAAGACTTGTGAACTACAGCTAAAAAATTATCACTTCCTAGAAATCCAGCATTTCTGTGAAAACTTACACTTCAGATACAGAGATTAACTCAGTCTTGATGTAGCCATTTCCCTTGGGGCCGTCCAAATCCATAGGCTCTGGTGCTTCAAGGAGAGAAAAAAAAAAAAGCAGCTGTTTTTTTAGCAAGTTTACCTCACATTGCTCTCTTTATGGTGTCAAAAATAAAGCCTGTGACCCAGAGGATAAACAAGTCTCTCTCACATGCATTTTACAGCACTATGGTTAATCCATTACATTTTTTTAGTCAGATTTTCTTTTTCGCTTTTCCCCTATAAAAATGAGGAACAAAACCTCCCCTTAATTTGGATATAGCTGTACCAACACCTGCTGCCAGGCCCACACAACCAGGATCAGTCCTGTGTAACACGAGTCACGGTATCAACAGTCCCAGCTGTTGGTGGGAACCTACATCTCTGAAACACCTCACAGGTAGATGTGAAAGCTGAATTGGAGGGCCAGCAACAATGATGTTTCAGGGTTTTGATCTGACTACGTCTCATGTTGTGCCTCTTTAAAAACGGACATTTTCTTAACCTACTAAGGCTTAGGTGCCTGTTCTCACCTTTCAGCTGAACAGCACTCAAGCACGGGTTAGGCTGCGAAGGCCCTCGGTCCTACTGTTACCCTGTCTTTCCATGCCACAGAAATTATGCAGTGCCCAAATACCCCAAGGACAAACATCACACTTACACTGCATGAGCCATTTATAGCACTCACCCTCCTTAGGCCTGGAGTAGTATTTGCCAAAGGCATTGTCTTTGGGTATGGCAGGGTACAGGAACCTCAGCGGATTTTCAGGAATGTTTTCAGCTGCCATCACTTTGTAGTTGCGAATGATATCAGGGAAAGTAACAGCAGAGAGCTCCTTCTTGGTGTATGGTTCTACTGAATGGAACTGGGGCTCTGCAAGCGAGGGAAGAGGTGACTCTTAAAGGTGGTTTCAAAGCTTTTTCTAAAACTACCCAGAAAAGGTGCAGCCACTTCCACAAATTCACAGGTCACATGAGCAAAAGGCTTACCTGAATGACACCTGCTGTGCTGCAGGTAAATATTTAATGATTGTCAAAGGGAGCACAATTGCTTTGTGGGGTAAGAAGGCACATGGGGGGATAGCATACAGGGATGGTTCTTGATGTATTCTGTGTTCAGAGAGACTGGGGTGGCCTGTCCACAGAAATGAAGTGCAATATTTCCTTAACTATTTTAAGTTGTGCTACCTTCTCAGCCTTCTTCCAAATGATGTCATTCAAACCATATTACCTATTAGGAAGTTTAAGCCTAATACAGCACTTAGGGCTCTTATGAATCATAAAGAGAGATGGATAAAGCCTCCCTGAATGCTACAAGCATTATTACCCTTCTTTGCTCAGTTTTTGGATGCCTTAGATATGAAGGCAGCAAAGGGAAACAAGTCATTCAAGTGCATTCAGCAGTTTCTCTTCAGCTGTTGTGGGTCTTGGGTTCAAATTGTCAACAGCTACAGCATGCTGGCAGGTGGGATTAATTTAAGCAATGTGAGAAGGGAAGGACCCTGATACAGGGGAGGTTATATCTTTTTGCAGCTTTCAAGCCTCCAGGCTTCCTTGAAAAATGGTGAGAGTAGCCCAGCTAACTGAGGAGTCAAGCTCTTCATCTGTCTTTCTTCTGGAAACGCGAGGAAGGAGAACTGCTTGAAAAATTAAGTAAGTAACTATGTGGTTTATCTGGGAAGAATGTGGGAAGGAAGGAACAAATGTGTTGGACCATGACTTAAAGAAAGCTTTTTCAGAAAGGAGTGTTGCATGCAAGGTGACATAGTGGGAGAGAACAATAGTAGAGATGGCTGAATGTGGTTGTCCTGAACTTTTTCTGGGAGAGAAGTCTCTGATGGGGGAGATGCAGATGTGTATGTACCAAAGGTGTCTTGCGAAGAGAGAACCTAAGGAGGCAGGGGAGACAGCCTAGGTGGTTTGTCCTCAACAAATCTCTAGGCCCGCAGCAGTACCTGGGAAGTGTTAGCTAGTGTCAGTCCTAGCTGAAACCTTGAACAATCCACTGTGTGGTTTATGAGCTACGCCAAGTAAGGTGTGTGTCTGCTGTCGCTTGGGGCCTGTTGCTTGTACGGGTGGGGGCTGCCAGGGTGGTGTATTGGATTGGCTCTTGGTGTGAAAGAGTGTAAAGACTTCCTGTTCTTACATAAGCCTATATTTTGAAGACAAAGATGTTCTCTGTTGCTACTTACCATTTTGAGATCCTTCTACCCAAGTAAATGTGATTGCTCCCTCTCTGCTGCTTTCACTGAATCTTAGTAAAAATGTTCCTGGATTCTGGTCCTTCAATAAAGCACGTTCTCTCTCTTTACTGATGAAGCCCATGATGCAGCTGTAATGTTGAAAAGAAAAAGCTGAGTTTATTCCTCAACATAAAATCTAAGCCGTGCTGGACTAGCTAGGAAAACTAAAACCCTTTTGTCACGTAAAAGAGCTGAAGTTATTTGTAACAGCCTTGCAGAAGGCTTTGTCCTGTGAACAGCTGGAAAGCCACCAGCAGGACTGACAGGCTGGAGCTGCCCTGTGGAAGCTATGAATCACCACAGCTTCCCTTAGTACTCTTACTTCTGCCTGGTAGCTTATCCAAACTTTTTTTTTTGCAGCTCAGAATAAAAGAGATTATCTTTTGCTGTCAAAGCTGGGCTGCAGAAGTAAAGTTTTACGTGTGCAATATGGTCAGACCTCAGCTAGTGGCTTTAACTTCAAAACTATATTAAGGAACTATATTTCTTCTCTGTGGCTGATGAAACAAAGTTTGCCAGCTACCAGGTTGCATCCATACAGGCGTGGGGTTTGTTTTATCCCTTGTGTGCGTTTTCTAGGTGAGCTGTTAAGCTTGTGTGCCTTCAACCCNTATGCTCAGCAAATGTCATTGTGTAAACAAGGCAGCCAATGTGGTGATTATAATGGATTGGTCTGAACAGGTACTAGGGAGGGAGTTGTACAAGCCAGCACCAGGGCCTAACCCTGCTCAAACCCCAACTTTTTTTTTTTTAAAGGTCAGAATTTCTTTGCACTGCTGCTTATTTCTCAAAATACTCTATTAATAATGAAGTTTTAAGTACTACTACTACTGTCCTTCTGTGCATTAAGTTGGAGAAAGTGCTTTTTTACACAAAAACTACTAAATAATCATTATTTTGCTTAGAATTTCAGGTGCTGTAAGCTGTCCTGTGTTGACATTTTGTTGTGTAGGGGGGGTTTTTTGTGTTGTTTTTGTTTTAAATGGCATGGTTTAAGTAGCAAATGCATTCATTAGTAAATGTACTATGTATAAGGAAGGTCTTTTGCCTTCCCTTCCCTCAAGTATGAAGGAATGCAAGTGTTCTTGAGACTGTAATACTTAATCCTTGGTATACAAGGGGAGTCTTTATCCTAATGAATACTATAGGTTTGTCTCTTTCACACTCAAGTACCTTTGCAGTTGTCAAGAGTTTTCCCTTCAGTTTTCCTTTTTGCCTTTCTAGAAAACAAAGATATGTGACTATCCAATGAAGCCAACTGAGAGGAAAATATCTAATAGTACTGAATATCTGATTTTGATTACATTCAGGATTTAACTTGCACCTCTTCCTCCTGTTAAACCCTAAACAGGTGATTGCTCTCCTAACTGAGAGCAATGAGTAATGCTACTCAAGACTGTATATTATCAAAGCCACATGCAAACCCAATCCTGTAGGCACACGGCCATACGGAGGCGGAACACCAAGCAGGACAGAACTGCAACCCCAACCCTGCTTCAATAATGGTGGCAAAGGTTCCCGTTGCCCTGAAGTCTACTTAGCTAAGAAATATGTAGGTTTTAGGCAGCGAAACAAGGCTTGTGCTGTAAAGGGCTTTGACAGAACTCATCTGGGGCTAGGGGGTAATAATTTGATGCCTGCTGCTGAATGCAGCAAGACAGAGCAATCCTGCTGTTGTAGATCCTGCAAACTCGTGGGATACTAGGATGCTCCACTGAGACTGCGGTATTGACAGCGTTTCATAATGCAGCTAAACCTATAATGCAGGATTGTGACTTTGGCTAAACCTGTTTCTGGCAGCCATTACTTCTGAAATCGGCAATACCAGAATCAAAAGTTTACTAAACCATTATTAAAGGGCAAATGGAACTGGTTTTCTATATGGCAGAGTCTTATACTTAATAATACCCTATTATTAAAATTAGTAAAGGATACTTTCTGTACTCTTATGGCAGATAGAGAAGTTCAGAGTCTGGCTGCTGCCATCTACAGGATGCTCACAATGTTTGCTTGTGGGGAGGCTTCCCCCTTTTTTTTTTTGGTGTGTGTTGTGTGTGTGTGTTTTTGGTGTGGTGGTTTGGTTTTTGGGTTTTTTAAAGGTAAACGATCCCTTTGACTTATACTTGGTTGTACTTCAGTCTTCCCTGTCAAACGCAAAAGAGGCTCTGTTCCAGGATGTGGAAAGAACCCACTTGCAGTGTGAGCAGAGGCGCAAAAAAAAAAAAAAAATCTAGCATTTAAAGCCCAGCTCTGTGACATAAGCGGAAGAGCTTGGTCATGTGATGTTTTTGCTTTAAGTAGTTGACTCATTAGAGGCTTCCTAACTACCAGAATTCATTTGCCTCGGATTTTTCTGGTAGCAAGTTCCACTTTGTTGGATCCAAAGTATCTGGACAAACAATCTCACAACCTGAGGATGCAACTGTTAGCCTCAATGAGAGGTCTCAGGCAATGACCATGTCTTTGCTAACTTCACTTGGGTCTTACCCATCATTCCAGAGACAAAGGAGGTGTTTCTTAATAAGCTCCAAGATTCCCTCAATCCACAGCCAAAAGGGGAAATTTTTATCATTTATATTTTCCTGAAATGCAAAATATGGAAAGGCAGCAGTGGGAGGGGAGAGAACAGGGATAATGAAACATGAGTTTTGTTGAGCAGAGAGGAAGCAAACTGTCAATCCTGCCAGCATCTACTTTTCTTGCATTTCCCCTCTTTATTCTTTCCCACCTTCCCTGTATTCTCTTACATTTGGGGTTTTTTTCGCTTTCTGTTTCTCTACTCCAGAAGGATAAAAATTATTGAAAACAAAGTGGGTACTGAATCGTAAGGCAAAGGGCCGTGTGAGAGAAATGCATGCCTGAGCTTACGGTACCCACAAACACATGATCCACCACGTCATGCAAACGACACTGGTCTAAGAGCAGAGAAGATGCTCTGGTTCCCCCTTGGGCACTGTCCTTATTGGAGCTCTTGGACATCCAAACCATCCCATGGGGCTTTCAGCCAGGTTGGCTAGCAGAACAGCTTAAAGACACTTTCTGTTCAGACTCAGATTTCAATTCTTCATGAGACACCCATATTAATGAACTTGAGTGCCTGTAGGGCACCAGAGCTTTGCTCTTCCCCATGCATCTGCTCCTGCCTGTTGTCATTTCCTGCTTAGCTATACATGTTTAGGGTCTAAAGGCAAAGAAAATGTGGAAAGTCCTGTCTTGTTGCAGCCAGGGTTATGAAATCTCACGTGGCTTTCTGCCATCATGCTGACCCTCTCAGCCATCCTGTGCTAATCCTCAGGCTAATCCAGTTGCCCCTGCTCTGGGAAATGTCCTTCACTATGACAGTGAAGAATTGCTCATCTTGCTGGGGTTTTTTTACATTTCATGTAATAGTTAAAATGGAGAACTACTCTATTAATAGCAACTGCATTAATAATAGTGAATATGCTGTGTTTGAAAGATGCATTTTTCTATAGTTTACACGGTCAAAGCAATCTCAAAATCTTTGCTATTACAAGCCCTTTTTTCTCCTGCTGCTACTTTAACCTCACCACCAAAACCTCCCACAACCATGTAAGATCTAGAATAATTAGGGCACACTACTGAAAAAGAAAACAACCTGGGGGAAAAAAAAAAGCACAAAAAACCGAGCAAACCCCACAACAAACCAAGACAAAGCTCCCTCTTCCACCTCAATTTTAAAATTGTGTTCATACCTTGCAGAATCTTGTCCAAGGAATAAGGCCATCATGAGATCCTCCGCTTGTTGGCCCTGAACAAAATAAATTGTTTATTTATTTCAATACATTTATTTATTATATTATTACATTCCGTAAGTTACTAAGTAAGGGTGAAAGGAAAGTACTTAGAGCACCAAGTTCTGAGTGTTTATTTACAACTCTGAGCTGTTGGACTAAGAAAGAAAAGAAATGGAAAGCTGCTGTATTTTCACAGCTAGTGCGGGGAAAGCTTGCAAAGTTCCCCTCTGGAGAAGTTCACTGCATCAGAATGACTAAATGTATTTAAACAGACCTTGTGTAACGGAAACCAATTCATTCTGACACTTTCTACGCTGTTCTACATCTAACACTTGCCAGTTTCAAAATGCCTCCAGGAAGGAGACTGGAATCTTGCATGTCTCTTCTCCAGCAAAACATGAAAAACTGCAATCCACAGCTTTTCTGTAGGAGCTCAGCAGACCCCACAATATCTTTCTGGGATTAACCACTTTCCTGTCTCAATTCTGGTGACTTGTAGGCTTTTGCCCCAGAAAACTCTTTACTCCTAGGTCTGCCCCAACCACAGACTCATCTCATTCCTGTTGCAATCATTTCCCCCCGCCTTGTTTTTATGTCAAGTGTTTCATAACCGCATCCAAACCACAAAGAAAAGCCTATGCTGTGACTGCGGCAGCTACAGTAACTCTGCAGACCCTGACTGTATTCAGAGACAAATTCTTTCAATTACAGATCATACTATGGATTTCAATGAAGTTAGAAATATGCTGCTTTTCCCTCTCATCTAAAAAGAAACTGGGTTAGGGAGCTCATTTCTGATGCTGCTAGTGTTACCGAGACCAATGTTCTGACAACTTTCATATCACAAAACCAGCAGATGAGTTGCATCCTGGCACCCTATTTGAGTCTGTGTCCCCTTGTACTAAGGGATCTTCAATATATAATGTTCAGCTACCTGGATTTTTTTTTTCCAGTACTGAAATACTGCAGAGATGAGACCTAAATAGTAGCCCTACTGTTACCAGAGCTGAACAAAATCTCTCAAGTTCTGAAATGCAAGTTGACCATAGAAATATGTCAGTGGTGGTGCCCTCGTGATGGTTAATTAAACTAAAAAAATTACTTTCCTTGCAGAACTCTGAAAAGTAGTCTATTAAATCAGTATGCTTTTTGTCAGATCTTATGTCCTGGGGAAATTAGAGGAAGGGAACTGGAGACTGAAAGCTGTAATTATCCCCTAGACCCGCTAATGTCAAATCCCTTTACATGTAAATGCTTAATTTAAGGTTAGTGGAATATACTGAATCAACAGTATTTTTATCTACAGTCTGCCATGCAAGCTCAATAGCAGTGTCAGGCAAACTAACAAGGAGCTTGGAAACAAAACTCATAGCTGTTTAGGCTTTTACTAAGGACTCTTGTCTATGAGATGTTCCATTTCATATCCTTTAATAGTTTCCCAGTGTTTGCACCTTGGTATTGCAACTGTTTTTACATAGATATGAGTAAACCCCCCCCTGTAGCTGGGGTCATGAATGAAGTTAAAATTAACGGAGATGGATTTTTAAAAAAAAACAAAACACCAAACAAGCAAACAAACAAAAATGGCAAGAAACATCCACCTTAGAGATTGACTAAACATGTGCATTACTTCAGTAGCTCTTCAAAAGGCAGAAGCAACCCCAGTCTGTACTGCCCTGGTGCACAGAACCCCTAAGTCAGAACTGCAGATTTTTTTTCTGATCTGACCTTTGTTTACAAACTCTACCATATTGATAACTGGAAGACACTTCATTGCTATAAAGTGATATTGTATTGGGGGAAAAGGCATGAGAGAAACTGAAAACTTAAAATAGACTGTAGAAAAGATGTAGGATTAGCTTCAATTCAAACATGCCCTCTGTGATGGAAGCAGACCATACCAAGTAGCTTCTCTCCCAGCATGCTCAGCTGATCTGCATTGAGTCCTCTTTTTGTTACAGAAGAAAACTGCCAACTCAGAACTTCAGAAAGTACAGACCACTTTGCGTAGGGTGGATTCAGAAAGAAGGACAAGTTCTAGAACGAAAGGGGAAAATATAATCTATCATTAATAAACACTAATTTTGGGGTGCCATTTGAATTTACAAAAGCATACTGCCAAAACAAAATGCAGATTTAAGAATGGATGTCAGCTTGAGACAACTCTGCAAAAGCAGGCTGCTCTCCTGACAGGCACGCTTTACCAGGAAAAGCGATCTCTGGGACTCTGCTTTGGACAGCAGACTCTTGGACCCTTCTCCCAGTGGGTAGAATTCCTAGATTACTCAAGTGCACTGTATTTGAATTCTTGAATGGCTTCTCGCTGTGTACTGTATATACTGAAGATAATGTATACTATCCTTATGTGGGTTTCAGACATTGCTCTGTTTAGGATAGGGAAGTAAGTCGTTGTGCTTCTCTGTCTACATCTCAAAGTCATCAGGAGTCACATGCCTGGAAAAAATGCAGCGGCCGCTTCTATACAGACAATGCTTGAAAATGACACGTAGTATTTCTGATACTTTTTTTTTTGCAAATACCTTGGGATCAGTAGACAGCATGTTGAACCATAAGATAGAAGCCCATCCACTTGGAAGCTGGCTCACGTTTGAGATCACGACAATGGGAAGGGATGTGGTCTGAAAGGGACACAAAAGGAAACGTGTCAGATTATCCTGTACCACTGCTGCATTCCTCCTCTAGATTATCCACAAACCCATTTCCATTGCAATTCCTGGCTTGCATGGAACTCCTTCACTTGAAGTTTTGAATGTAGAACAGAACATGTCAGTATGATGAAGTACTAGAAAGTATTTCATTTACTGTTAGTTATGATAGCACTGATAGAGTGGTGGAGTTCACAGCGTATTACTTCTGAAATAAATGGAGACTGATAACCCCAAGATTTAAGATCTCTACGTATCAGACACTTTGCAAAGCACGTCTGCTCTTATTTACCCAGAGATTTGGCAGCATTCTCGCTGTATGTCTATATACAGAGATGTAGTAAAGTGTCATTCATATATTTTGAAATAACTGAAAGTTCTTTATATCCCAATAATTTAAAAAAATAATAATACAAATAAAGTTTAGATTGTCAGGATGAGTGATATACAGGAATTTAAGTCCACCTGTTTCATCTAAGGCATACCTCTAGGTCTATTACCAAGCCAGGCTGGCACAGCTGCGTCTCAAAACTCAGAGAGTGAAGTTCTTCTGTTACAATGAGAGGACCCTTTGGAAAAAAAAATAAAAATCCACAACAACTTCTCAGGGATTGAAAATTGCTTGGGGGAAATGTAAGGGAATTTATTATGGGAGAAAAACCTTTTCTGCCCAAGATTACTTCCTTTAGGCTTCAGAAACAGCTTGCAGGTCAAAGTCAAGTGGCAATGTTAACTTCCTAAAACTGCCTGTTAGAATGGGTACTCTCTAGGCACCCTTTTTTTTTTTTGGCTCCTACCTGGAAGCCATAGAAAAATCTGTCCTTGCCAGAAAGTCCTGTTAAAGATAGATGCCAGTGAGCGACAGTCCAGAGGGACGCTGTTTTGGCAGTATTTGCCACTAGTAGACACCTCCTACACAAATAATTTCCTAGAAACACTGAACTCCTCTCCTATTGATCTGTCATCCCGTGTGTTTCTTCACTGGCCTGCCCAGAGTGTTGTCTTAAATGCCTGAATGCCTTTTTAGTACTATGCAAAAGCTTTACAAACAAGATTAGTGCTGCTTACCTCATTTGTTCTGCTTCCTGCATTTTTCTGTTCTTTCAGTTGCTGAAACCAAACAAAAAACCCCTGTCACTCATTTCCCTCAGCCACAAATGAAAGTGGTAAAGCACGCAAACATTTCCATCCTCTAGTTCCTCAACTGCATGTAAACTTGCTGCACTAGTATCTGATTCTATTTGGTTCTAAGATGTGGAAGCCAAAGGATTAAACTGTAGGTAACTACTACTCTTTTATAAACCATTCATCTGTGAAAATAGATATTGCACCATTATGATGTAATGCCTTTATGTAAGAGGCCTTATTAAGAACAGAAGCAGTGTGAAATCAGGAAGGATCAGATGAAATACTGTTTTATCAAAGTAACTCTCTGACTGGGACAATAAACTCCACACAGTGTCTGTTCTGGAAAATGAAAGGAAGAAAGGAGACTTCCATGTTCACTGGTTCAGGACTTGCATTTTTCCTTTCCTGCCATAATGATGGAACCAATCTGGGACATGGTTCAGGGGTGGTTTTGGCATAGGTTTATGGTTGGACTCTATGATCTTGAAGGTCTCTTCCAACCCAAGTGATTCTGTGATTCTATGATTTATCTCACAATCTGCAGATCAAAAGTGTTGTATAGTCTGAAGGCACTGAATTTCTTGTAGCTGCCCATTCCTAGACAATTTTCATCTTCCAGACTCAAAGCTCTTTAAACTACTCCAAGCTTTCCTACGTATGGGCTTTCCTCTGAGAGGAAAGGCCCAAACCAGGGCCTTCTAGGCGGCTTTTTCCTCCTCCTCCAAATAACTCCTTGCAACATAAGCTGTATGGCAGCAAATACTCGTTTGCATTTCTAGCCCTATTTCAGTGACAAAAGCAGTAGCATTTCAATTGAAACAAGCCAAAGATTTCAAAAAGGGAAGAACAAATAAAAAGGAGAGATCATCACAGTTCCTCTTATACAAAAGCAAACAATGACTTCAGAAACAAAAGCAATTTGTCTCCTCCATACCACACCCTCTACCCACACAATTAAATGGATGTGTCAATAAAAGAAAAAAAAATCCCCTACCAAGTGCCTGAATTCTGCTGCCAGACTTCCATTAGTTGATTCTTCCATGTTCATGACTTTTGTGTTTGTACCCAAAATATTAAATTTCCTGAACCTTCACAAAGATAGAGAAAAGAATTGAGTCTCAAATTCATTGAAAGAAACCCACATTAATATACCAAATTGATGAGACATACCCTTTGACTGAGTTCTTCTCATTTACATCTCTGTCAAAAAAAAAAGACAAAATAAAAATCTTTTAAAGATTTTTCCACAGACAGAAAATGTGTTTGTTCTGCTAGCTGACAAAGAACTGCTAAAATGTTTCTGTGAAAATTTTTGAGCAAAAGAGGAGGCAATTGGTTCAAGCAATCAAAATAAATATTGTGCTACACAGGCTGTCTTTTACTGGGGCTTAAATTTTGCTATGGGGCCTTTATAGTCAAAGAAAGTCCTTTCTTTTACTTCACAGGTTTTAACTCTTGCTCTGAGGAAAAAAGAAAAAATATATAGTACTGTCATTCTAAATCTGCTTTCAAATCATACAACTTGTTGAATAAATTGCTGCATCACTTGAATCTGTTTTCCTATCACTCAGGATTTTACCAAGTTGCATTGTATCTAGTGCACTCCTCAAAGCTTCAGCTCCCACATCCACATAAGAGTTTCTTTTCCTTTTCCCCATTCCATGCAAGTTTCTGAACTCCAGAGCTGTTTCAAGTGAACAGAATGGCCCCTAAAGACTTGAATGGGAAGACAAAAACCCACCTGCTTTCTTAAAAACCAGATGGAGAGCCTGTTACATTTCTTACCCTGCCCTTAAACGCAGTACTAAATTCATCTGACCTGTGTTGCTTATAAAAAGATGAACTTGCTTACAAAAGACTAGTAGTAGTCGGTTTAGATTGGTGTAAGTTTTTTGTTTTGTTTTGTGCTGAGAACATGTCATGTGTTAAAGGTGGACTGTTTATACCCCTAATTCAAAGACAACTTTAGGATAGCTAGATTCCTCACTACAGGCTACCCAAAAAGTAATATATTTTAAAGACGTGACTGAATTATGCGACTGGAAAGAGTGGAGTTCCATTCTACACTTTGATGTAGTGCGAGCCCAAGTGAAACACCCATGACAGAGAAGTGGTTTTGCAGTGCACGTGCTGCTCTGTGCCTAGACTGATTTAGCAGTAGTGAGCTCTCCTTGGTGCACCTGAGTGGAGCTGATGGCAAGAAGCTGAGGCAGTCTGGACTTTGTGATGTGTCTCTCATGGCAGACAGAGATTTAAAGCAAGGGCCATGGGTAAGAAAAAGGGAGGATGTACCCGCTGCCGTGGAGAACCAGCCTGCTCCTGGCCGACTCAACACTTAAAATATGACTGCCTTTTGGGTTTCTGAACATGGGGACCGCTTACCATTAACGTACAACAGGGATGAGAAAAATGCAACGTACTTATCAAATAAAACTTTCACTTTCAAGTTGTAGTTCAATTCCTGCAATTTCACCAGCAATCTGGAAAGAGAATTTTTTTTTTAATGACTGCAATTGCAAAAGACAGGTTCTCTTCTGTTGCACTGTTTATCACAGAGGTATTTAAACTGCACAACTCAGGGCCATATACGGCTCCAAGCTTGCTCTATACAAGATAGCATTCATAGAGGAAAACAGATGGGCAAATAAGTTACTCTTTGCATGACAAAGTGGTCTGCATGTGTCTTCCCCTGTTTGGTTATGTTTCTTATACACTCAATAGCCCTCACTTCTGGTAAAGGGCAAAAGCTGAAAGCAAGTTAAACTTTGCTAGAAGATATCCCCCTGCCACGTGGCACTTCCCTCCTCCTGACCTTGGCGCTTGGGCTGCAGTCTAAGGTGTGCAACCCTCTCAGCTGTAGGACGCCGATGACATGAAAGGCTCACCACAAAAAAAGAAAGGGGAAGGGGAGAACATACCTCAGCTTTACAGTAAACTGTACTCCTGTCTTCAGGACCAATGGCCTCTGAGGATGTGTTGGCATGCAAGGCTGCCTCTCTACCACAAAGGAGCTATGGAAAGAACAGATTAAAGGCACTTTGATAAATCAATGTTGTCTTTAAGGAATAAGAAATTGCATAAAAAGTGAACTTTAAAAGAATTATGATTTACCAGTAGTACTATATACTTTATTCATTCAGTTTCAATCTACAGGGAGGTCTGTGTGTCAGTTTCTTTCACTTGTGGTATTTCTAGCCCCATTGATACAAGTATGAAGTGATTTCATAAGGGCTGGCTTTTCCTAAATAGATTAATGGCTTGAGGAAAGAGAATGCTACCTCAAACTTCCCTGGAATCAAACAGCATGTAAACACTGTGATGTAACTAGAATAATCCAAGCGAGGGGTGTTGCTTCGTTTGGCGTTCCCAGTGCTTGCTAAATTCTTACAGTGCTGTGCTATGTAACAACATGTGCCTGAGAAGCAGAACTAGAGCTAGCTGGGGATTTGATGAGGGCTAGCTAACCCCATGAAGCAAACTCCTGAGGCTACCCTGTTCTGGTGCACCCCAAACTGTTGCTGTCTCAGGCACTTTTTAGGTAGCACTGTGCTGTGTAGACACAAATTCTGGAGTATTTCTACTGTTACCAAGTCCTAGGGCAGCACAGAGACTTTCCCTTCCACTATACTCACAGCCAAGGTAACTAAACAGCAGCTGGATTTCTACAGCTCTTCCTCATTGCCTTCGCTTCATTGAAAAGCAGTACCTGTGTTTTCCAATTGAACATTAGTAGTCAAAGCATCTGAATGGGACTCAGGAAACCTGGGTTCTTGCCCCCCCATAACAGGGTGTTATCTACTCTGTCTAAGCCCCTGCTCTTATCTGCTAGATTCAAGTCTTCTGCAGCATTAATTTTTGTCTACTGTTTACAGAATGGGACTGATTTTTATGTGGGGCAACTACCAGCTACAGTAACTCGCATCACGGAGATGGTACAGTGATATGGCTGGCTTCCCTATGCTGGAGACAAAGAGGGTGCATCCAGAGACAAAGGGTCGGAGAATCTAGTGTATATTTATCTTGCGTGTAGCTCAGTGCAGATGGGTTTCTTGACTCCACTTAACCTGAACTTTGCAGGGCTGAAGCTTAAAGCAAGAAATGGACTAACAGACTAGGACTTTGATTCTGTGTATTGTTATCAGAACTACAGTGTAGCTGCTAACTTAAATGATGACTGATCCCAAACCCATTCCCATGGGCATAAACCTGTGGCAACCCTAGATAGGGTAAATCTCAGAACTGCTCATTTAGTTTAACGTTTGTGACAAACTTAAGTAAACCTCAGAAATGCAAGAAACCTCAGAAAATGCAAATTTAGCATGCAGGAAATATTGGGGGAACAGAAGGGAAGGTGCAAACATTTAAAAAAAAATTAGACCCTTCTTGTCTGTTACCTCTGGATGAGTTGTTTGAAAAGACTGTGTGTTCGGTCCTGCAGAACTTGTTTATTTTTTGTGATGGGATCAGGGTCATAGGTAAACTTCTGTTCCAGTTCCTCAAGCTTTTTGAGCTGCTGACGAACTTGCTGTAGACTTTCAGCAACAATGGTGAACCTACAATTATACAATCTTATTATTTTTAGCATGTTTTTATATTGTAATAATGCTGAGACACAAGCCAGGTGACTGTCCCCAGTGCACAGAGAATACTTAACGCTCATTGGAAACGTGGTGAGGTAATAAAATCAATGAAATGTAGGCATGCTGTGACAGAATGAAAACATGTAGTATAAAGACACATGTATTTAACAGATCTGGTGTTCCTTCATAACACACTTCAAGTTCCTGTCCAATGCAGTCCTTGACTAGAGACTTACCAGTTCTGTAGCTGATCAAGACAGGCGTTGGGTGGGCCACCAATACACGCAGTCTGTTGCCTGTGTTTCCACTCCACCAGTTCATCGTTAATAAGAGCACTCTGTGTGTGCTCCGTGATGTTCAGCAGCTGTACTATCTTGTTCACCACTTCCTACAAGAGAATATTGAATTACCCTGTTTATTAAAAATACTTCATGTAGGAAAACGAAATACTGTGTTAGCTTATGCTATCTGTCTTGCAAAACTCTGCAAGGACCTCAAAGTAAGAGTTTCTGTCAGCAGAGGATGTTTTATAAAAACAAGTGCTGCTTTTTGGCTGGAGTACTTGCTAGATTAAGTGGAGAGACTATGGAGAAACAAAGCATATTCAGTATCATCAAATTCTGATGTGATGACTTCACATCACACAGATGTGAGTGTCTCATCTCACACCTTCTCCCTTTCATTGTTCTTTTAGCTTTACTTGACAGAGTTTGATAAAGGTTGCTAGAAAATAAATAAAATTGCTTACAGAGATTCTAGATTTTCAGTCAGGATTGAAAGAATGAGATCTTAGTTCAATTGATAGTAGTAGAAAAGTTTTCTTTTATATAATTTGTTACGTCAATCCAATGAAAATGAACATGTGTTCATTCTGTTGCCTTCTGAAAGAAAACTTGAGTCCTACCTTTCTCTTAAGGTCAAGTGATAAAAACATCTTCTTGAGATTCATCTGTTCTTTCTTATACTCCTCCTGCGACACAGCACTGGACTCATGCTCTGTAAAATAAGGTGAAATTATGAAGGTGAGGCTGATGGAGTGCTGAAGGATGGGTGGGGAAACATTGTGGGGAGAAAGGGACCTGTTTGGCTAATGTGAAGTGAAGTATATCTTTAAAGCTTAAGGGAGGAAATATTTACTGCCTCCTAGATATTATTTTTTTTATTTCTCCTTTCCCGCTTCTGGAAAGGACAGTCTACACTTAAAGCACTAATGCAAGGAAAAGCCAGAATTAATCGAGGAGGGACATTATCAAAGCAGGGTTAACAAAGGAGGGACATTAACAGTACGTTTGCCTGGATATCATTAGGTTTAGTTTCCTGACATAAGACAGCAGAGTTTACTCTTACAAACTATATGCAATAGGGTATCTCCTTGATAAATTACTCACCTCTATTCTGCAAGGTTTTACATTTAAAGTCATATTCATCTTGCATATCCTCTAATGTCTTGATGTCTTGCTCCACATCCTATAAAGCACAAATGAAGGTGGCCACAATTATTCAATACTTTAATGTAATGCAAGACTACTTCTGATTAGAACTGTCTGGTACCAGCCTGTTACAGAGATGAAGTCCAGTTTTGTAGCAATGCCTTTTCCTGGAACTCCCTAACAGGCAACATCCCTAAACTTAATCACCTTCTATTCACTCTCCCTCCCTCTTCTCAGTTAACTAAACTCCGTTAATTATAAAATACAGAAAAAGCCCTCCTTGTCTAACCATATAAGTTCACAGAGTTCAGGAGAACCTAGGCTACAGTAGAAAAACTTGAAACAGCACATGGCATTTTAAACAAACTTTAATATTCTTAGGTATTGCCTGGAGAAAAGCTGTTGTGACAGTACTTGTTAAGATAATAAACATCTATATGCTAAATGAAAATCCACCTTCTAGTTAACAACAAATTAGTCAATACATGATTTCTTAAGTTTTTCCTTGGTTGCTAGTATTTCACATGGGTAAAACGTTTTTTGTTGCTAAAATTTAGGCACAGAAACTTGATTTTGCTAAACCAGACAAATCCTAATCTGTATTGTGGTGCTACTGACAAATCATTACTTTCTGTTTCCAGACAATCACTGGTTACAGACTTGAAAACCAAACCATTCTCTTGTTTTTATTTGTGATTTTAGAAAGTCTTATGTATGGGAAGCTTTTCAACATCTGTGAATCAACAAACACTACTTTAAATAGTTACACTATACTTACTATAACACTGTTTTTTACAGCCTTAACTTTCGCATCAAGCTCCTTCTGCTTGTCCAGCATCCCAATCACAGTGTTCTGTATGCTCCCCACTTCCATCTGAGGGAAGCAAGCAGAACAACAACAGAAGTCAAACCAGAGTCACCCATGAACAGCAAATACTTTTTTCATTAGTGTAATTTAGTGGCTTTCAATGACAAACAGCCTGATGAAACAGAACAGCTTGTTCTGATAAATCATAGTAAGGTTTTATAATATAAAATCAAGTTCACACGAATCTGCAAGAAACAAGGGAGGATTAAAAATGCCCATTGTATGGTGATGCTGCTTTTTTTTTTTTGATCGTAGCAATACAATTACAGCTATGAACATATTCTGTTTTCTCTCTGCACAAATCCATTCTTTCATCCACTTATATTCGTGTATCTTCTAAATACATTTCAAAAAAAACCCCAAACCCAACCCTGAAGGCTGGATGACATCTACATCAAGTATTAGATTCATCCATACAGGATATGGGGAGAAACGAGCTAAGAGCAAGAACAAGATAGGTCTGTATACAGGCAAATGGGCTAACTTGGTATGCAGCTTCTTTCCTACAGGGTATTCAAGCGCATCTTAGATTTCTGTATAGTTTCTTTGAAAGCTGACCCCAATAGCATGCAGGAAATTTAATTGCATGACATCGTTCAAGGAGAGCTGCACTAATCTGAAAGAAGAGGCTTTTCATTCCACATGTTAACAGTAGTATTGGTGCTAGAAACTTGCTGTTCTTCCAATGCAAGACGGTCAGGTATGCATTGTTGCTCTGATTAACGCTTTAACTTAAGCTAGGGTCATCTAAAGTATTTTGGTACACTGCCAAAGATCCCCCATCATAGATTTAAGTCAGACTATTAAGTCAGTCTGAGCATACTCTTTTTATGATACTTATAATTGTGTTTGCTCTGCATTTTACCTTCTCAGCTTTGGGAAATTAGAACACTTACCAGAAAGCTGAGGCAGGGTATGGTGTTTTACCTAGTACCAACAGTAAGTACAGGAGACATTATAGGAGACTTTTCCTTTTTTATTGACCCAAATATATTGCATGCTGGAAAGGCAGTTGCAAGTGCTTTATGTCATATGCCAGAACAGAAACTGAACAGCTGCACTGCAGCAACAAGGGCTCTGCCAGAGTCACGTTTTTAGAGGAGCTGTTTTGGACCCAGTTGCATTAGGCCTCTTGTTGAAAGCCTGTGCCTGAGTATTATTCCCACTCTACCAACACTCATTCAAAAACTTGCCTTAAAGGGAAGTATTTAAGTATCAGAACTTAACTTGCTTGGTTGGTGATGACTTGGTAAAGTGATGACTTTATTACTAGATAAGTAACTAGATAAGATTACATCTACTTATATAGTTTGCATGCCTTTCCCAACTGCAGAATTGTTTTTATTGCAAAACAGTTCTCCTTGCAAAGGAAAAAACAAAGATGAGAAGTCAGGGAACAGATGAGGAAGGAGAAGAATACAGCTTTACCTATGGTTCAGAAGAAAGAAATTGCATTCATCAAAAAAACCCAAAAATAGCAATAACCAGGAAGGAGAATGATGCATTGTTTTCCCAGAGACACAGTCCAGAGAAGCACGAAGGCTCAGCTGCTTAATACAGAGTAAATTCAGGAGTAAAATGCAGAAGCAAAAAGCTAAAATCTTGCTGGAGAAATAAGGCAAGCACTAATTATTAAGTTGTAATAAAATCTGATGAGCACATCAGGCTGTATTACAGAAGCATTAAAAAAAACCAAACCAAAACAAAAAACACCAAACCAAACCCAAACAAGACAGCATCACTCAAGGAATAAAAAATACTTCCTGCCATTTTCCCTCCACACGCTTCATACAGCGCAAACAAGCCACATTGTCCAGCTGCTCTTCTGTCTTTAAGAAACATGTTGTTGGACAGAGAGGGGACAGCCTGTTTCCTCTTCCAGTCTTCTTCCACTCATTCTGACCCAAATAACAGTAAAGGGTAAATACAACTGCAGAAAATTCCCAGACTGTTACCTGACTTGACAACTGGGCGCTGTTCAGTATTTTCCTCTCTTCTTTCAGACAGTTGTAGATGATCATTGCCATATGTATTGGGTCTTCTTGGAAGTTATCCTGGCATTAGAGACAGTCTATTGTTAAAGTTCATACCCATAATTTCTTGTCCTTCAGTAAACTAATTGGCAAAAAGACCGGCAGGTAACTGTGTGTGAGCCTTGGGGCACGCATTGGTCATAGACTGCTCCAAGGCTACAGGGAGCATGACAGCTGCAACCGTCTCCAAGAACCAGTTTCTATTTTGGTTCATTAGCGTATGAAGAGATGGGACTTGGCACAAAACAACAGGAAAGGGCCAGAGACCTTACTGGGAGAAGTGAGATACTATCCTCTAGTCCTAGAGAGAGCTCATTTTGTCTCAAGAGCCACCCTCTCACACCTTTGAAGTACAGCTGCTTGTTTTGAAGGGTGGTGGTTCTACTTTGGCAGGTACAGCTCTTGCTCAGTGATGTAAAGGAGGTACATTAGCTGCCACTTATGAACAGGCAGGCAAGGCTGGATACAAATTCCACCTTACTGTTTCACATGCATCCAAAGTTGAAACATGCTCGGGATTGAGTACTGCTCCGCTCAGGATGGTGCTGCCCTGTGGGTCGCTGAGCTGTACCAGCCTTCTTGACTGATCTTTTATTGCTGATCTATAGTTACTATAGGATAAGTACAGCCCACTCATGTTCTCCTCTCCTCTGAAAACACTCCCCGAAGTCACTGACTTGATGCTAGGTGTGTGGGCAATAGGCTACGGAGAAGGCAACTCGATGGAAGATCCTCTGGCATAGAGCGTAGGAGGGGAGGACTGACTAACAAAAGTAATTAAGTCCATTAAGCATATGTTCTGCACTGTCACTCACTACCAATTGCTTTGGCCCTTTTCTTTGTCAGTACAATACAATGCACAGAAGTGCTGTTTAAGGACAGGTCCTTTGCTATTAACTGTAGTTCTGCAGTTACATGGGAAGAATTTCTTCCCCTGTGTTTCTTCTGCATCACAAACTTATTAGGACACTGAGGAAAGCAGTTGGGGTAGGGGTAGGGAAGAACTTACAAATGGCAACTTTCTTTTTTCTAGAGTTCTCAGAAACTGTAACTGTGCTGGTAATGAAACGGTAACTTTCTAACTGGGCCAATTAAAACAAAAATGGAGCCCCGTTTGAATTCTGACTTTTAAATTAGGATTCTTGCATGCTCTCTGTGAAAATCTCTCATGGCAGGGTAGTTTGCTTAGAGGCATCTAATTGCACTACTGAAGCAATTCAAGCAAATGTACAGGCATATACCCCAGGCATACCTGAAGGTTACGTTTGCTTTTCCTTATGTTGTGTTGCAGCAAAAAGTTGTTTTCTATCAAGAATCTACTAAATTGATCATCAAGCTGTGACAGCAGGTCATGGAATAACACCGTAGCAAAAGATACGTTGCTGGCTGCATGTTCCCTAGAACAATTTAAGGCATGCTTGTGTTAAATACACTTTCAATACCGCGTTCAAGAAATGCATAAAGGAGTACTTTATTTTTAATCCCCAACTCCAGTTGTAGTATACACAAGCAGTAAGAATTACCTTCAAACATAAGCCACTTTCATTCTCTCAACTTTGACTTTCCTTGATACAGAAATGTTGTTTATCTCTGTATTATTCTTGCCACATTCTGTGCAACTTCACTTACTCATTCCGTGCACATCAAGAAGCTAAAAGTGAACCTGATGCATGTGGTATTACTCTCCTAAGAAGACACTCCATAGAAATCTTGGCAAAAGTTCAAAGTCTGCGAACAGTGAAAGACTGAGCTGCCAATTAGTAACTGATCGGTCTTAAAACAGCTGCTTTTGTTACAGACCAACCAAGGGAAATACGAGATTCTTTTGAAGATTTTTTTTTTCTTAAAAAGAGGAGAGAAAAAAAACATTTTTTCAGGAAAAAAACTTGTAAACACTTGTAAAAAAAAAAGTAACACTTGTTACTCTAGGTGTTAGGCCCCTCTAGAAAGCCCCGAAGGGCAGGAACGCAGGCTATAGCACCCACACCACTAGTGAAGCATCCTACCAGCAAAGGTTCACCTAGCAACATGCTTCCCTTCTGCTGCTGCCTGTAACTGTGCGTATGAGAACATTGCTTATCACACAACCTGAAGGCCTATTTCTGTGCTTACCAGTCCTGGTTTTCCAGCCACTGTGCCAGGTACTGCCTGATTTCCATAGGAAAGCTGTCATCGTATAGCTGGTGAACTTGCTCCAAAAACTTGGAGTCAAGTTGCTGGAGCTGATACCACTGAGTCATCCTGAGGGAGGAAGGCATAAATCATTGTAAATGTTTAAGTAGTATTTGGACTGAACTGGTGAAAAGTAACTCATGTGAAGTTTTCATGAATAATGGCAAAATTGGAGGAGTAGGAAGGAAAAGTGTTTCCAGCAAACAAAAGCATTTTATTTTCAGCTGTGGGAGTCTTAGAAAGCTAATCGTTAAAACTGAACACAACTTCTTCTGTGCTGGTTTTCATTTAATAGAAAAATTTTAAAAATTGCAAAGCTAAATCACCCTTCCCTATGAAAACTTGCATATTTTTTTTTTTCCTTTGAACCCCTTTTCACAGCATTTAGGGTACTGGTAGTGTTACAGCTCTCTTGCTTAGTAGAGGTACAGGAAAAGAGGATCTGCATGTTTGGCACCTGTACTCTGCAGGATCAAGATCCTGTATGTGGAGTTTCACTTTTTGTTGGCGTAGATATACCCCCCATCACCAGGAGGTGAAAAATCAAAGAAACCTTTAGAGGCCCACTTCAGGTGCTCTGAAAATGGACTTAGATCTCAAGCCACTTTAAGCGGAGAAGTATCGGAGAACTATTTTATTCTACTATGTGCTTCGGTTCCCATGAACCGATTTTTGGGCTAAATTAAATGACGTCTGCAGCAGACACAGGCTACTTAAAATGAACTAAAATGACTGAGAGAAGCCATGCTGTACAATAATACTTCTACGACAGAGTGGCCGTATGTTCTGATATACAGTGTCCAGGTCTAGACCCGTTATCATCTCGTCAGTGGGCTGCAGGTTAGTCTTGTGGTGGAAATGGCATGTAAAGAGATGTCTAAGGAACAGCCCGGGCTGAGAACGCGGATGGTGTCCATGCTCAAGTCCACTGGCATCTGCAGCATTTTAAAAAAGGGCGATAGGACCTATGAAAGGAACAGGGCAGCACTGGGGAGAAGGGCTGTGTCACAGATGGCACGCACCAGCATTTGTACGCCCGTTCCCTCAGCTGCTGCGGGGCACAAGCTGCGCGTGAGAAGCAAGCATGATTTAAAAACACTATTATGCTTAGAGTGAGGGGCTTCGAGGATTTTGATGTGCGTGGGATTACAGGTAACGCAGCATTTGAGTGTGCTGCAGCGGCACCAAGGCAAACAGTTAAATGTGACATGGGTGAGGAAAACTGGAAGAATTTGTCTAAAAGGAAGAAGTTGGTCTGTTTTGGGGTGTCCCTCCCCAGCGTTTAAATGAATATGTACTCCAAGATTCCTCTGTCTTAGAGCGACCAGACTGGGCATAGAGTTAGGAGTGGTGGCACCATCTACAGAGCCGGTTACAGAGCAACACGCTAGTGCAACGAACGCGACCCTGAGGGATGCGAGCAGGGGAAACGCGGAAAAAAAGGTGGGAAGCCGGCGGCTTTCTGCGGGGAAGGCATAAGGGAGACCGATACGGGGGCGCAGGGCCGAGCCCGCTCTGCTGCTCTGCCTCCCCCTGGGCAAAGCCACCAGCGTGACTCCCTGCCGCCTGTCTTCGAACGACACTTAACCCCGCCGCCTCCTAACAGCTCCCTTCGTCGTGCCTTTCCCGGTGATCGCCGCTCAACCGCGCGGCGGGAGCAAAGGGCGGGCGGGCGGAACCGCGGACGGGACCTCGTACGCCACCGCCTCCTCCACCCCCCCAGCCCTCCCCGCCACCGCGGCTCCGCGTTTCCACCCCCACCCCCTGCCAGCCCCGGCCTGCTGTCGCCGCGGCCGTTGGCAGCCGTTAACCGCCCGCACTCACTCACTCACTCACTCACGCGCGGGGACAACGCAGCGTTCCGGATCCGCACCGCGACCGCCGCCGACAAATACCCGGCAGCGCCGCGGGGCGGGGGGTGCTGGCCGCAGGGCCCAATCAGAGCTCAGCCGCCGCCGCCTTGGCCAATAGGCGCGCGGCGGCGCCGGTCTTGCCCCCACCCACTGCCCCTTCCCGGCGCGGGGTGTTCCCGGTGCGGCGCTGCCCCCCCCCGCCCCGGTGGCAGCTCGGTCCCCGCAGGGGTAAGGCAGAGGGAGGCTGTGCGGCGGCCGAGGAGGAGCTAAAAGCTGTTTGAGGATGAGGGGCTGCCGCTGCCCGACGGCTCTGCTGTCCCCGCGGGAAGGGGAAGAAGGGGGAGAGGGGTGATCCTGTCAGGAGTGAGGGCCGTTAGGCGGCGACCCCCGTTGCCCCCGGGGGAAAGCCACTGAAGCGTAAAGCCCAGCGGGCCGCCTCCGCGTGGCTACAGGTGTAGCTGGGCGAGTGGCCCTGCGCCGCCACCCCGCGCCATCGTCCCCTGAGCTGCCGGCGCTGCACCGCCCTGCAGCTCCCAGCGCCGTTCCCCCCGTGCTTCCCCCGCCGGCTGAGCCTGCCCCACCGCCCCGCCCCGCCCGGCCGCCGCCTCAGGCAGCCCCGCTGGCCGCAGTGCGCAGGCGCGGTGGCCGGCCGGCTGGCAGCGGCGGGAGGGGGAGCGCCCAGGCGGGAACAGCCCGCACCACGTGACTTCGGGGAAAGGCGGCGGGGAACCAGAAAGCGCCGACTGAGGGGAAGGCGAAAGCGAAAGCTGCGCTGGCCTGGGCTGGCCCGACCCGACCCGGCTCCCCCAGCCATCCGCTTCGCCTTCCCTTCCCTTCCCTTCCCTTCCTTTCCCTTCCCTTCTCCAGGGCTGGCACCGCGCCGCCTCACCGCCGCAGCAGCGTCCCTTCTCTGTCAGCGCCGAGGGGGACTGCTTGGGGCTGGCACCCAGCCCCTCTGCCATGGCGGCGCCAACCCCCAACCCGAGGCCTCTCCCAGCTCTCTCTGCCTTAGGCGGTAGCGGCTTGTTTTCCTCATCGTCGCCATGGGTGAGGGTTTAAAGCATTGGAGGTCGAGAGTAATTCTGAACTGCGAGCCGTGGAAGGCGACCAGCTTTTCACCAGGTCCTGTTGGTGAAGCACTCGGCTGGCGTAGGGGCAAGCTGGCTCTGGAAAGCAATGGCAGGGGTGTAGAGGCCTGAAGGCAGCCGTTGTCTCACCTGCCCACACTGCACGTGTGGGAGAAAGGCATGCAAGTGTGATAAAGGGCTGTGCGAGCACAGCAGCAGTTGTTAGTTTATGAACCGCAACCCAGATTTCCATCAAAGTTACAGAAACTTTAAAAATGCTTATAAACTGCAGGCACTTGAGCATTTTAATAGTTCCTTGCATTTTGTCAGTTGCAAATTTTCTTCCCACTGAGTACCTGTTGCTAAAGAGGTTTCCTTTTCTTTCGTGTCATCTTTCTTTCCATTGTCTTACTTGCTAGGACACTGTAACTCCTACTTGGACACGTGTGGTCCTGTTTGTTCTTGTCTTGTGTATGAAGTGTCAACAAAGACGGGAAGAATTGAAGTCTAGGTGTTGGTGCAGGTCTCAAGGATACTTGGATCCTTTTCAGTATCTTTTTTATCCTGCTCTCTCCTCAGATTCTTAGTCCATGGAAGAAACAAGTATATAGAGGGTCTGTTTGGTAAGCTTGGTGGTATGAAATGCTACCGAGCACTGCATATAAATATGGCTATAAGTAAAAGCCGTAGTAGAAGGTAACTGACAGTTTTCACATTTTTTTAAACCAGAATCATTACAAGGATGTGGTAAGACACAAAGCACAGAACAATCGTGATTTTTTTTTTCCTGGTATTTTTGGCTTTGCTGCTGCAGAACACAGTCAAAGCACAAGCACAGTTAGTAAAAGTACTTAAAAGCAGATGTTTCATTGCTTCTGGCAGTATCTGAGGCATCCCTTTCAGTGTTGTTTTCTCCCCCTGCCCCCATCCTATAACCTTATTCTTACTCATAGTGGCATAAGGACAAAATTCTCTTTTTTAATAAAAGGAGGCTTGAGCTGCATACGTGTATCTTACAGAAAATGACAAATGGATTTAAAATCGTGTGCCTTTCAGTGAAATGTTAAACATACCCCTTTCAAAATCTGTTTGAAAACAATAGCAGAAACTGTAATGCCAAAACCTGATCCACCATGCTGCTGAGTAACAGAAAATACATTGTGTTGAAGCCAAGACTTCAGAGTCTTGGACTTGCATTTGTTCGGGGAGCAGGGAGGAAGGAGAGAGAAGATTGTTCCACATGCCATGTGTGGACCTTTTTTACAGTATTTCTCATGATGTTTAGATGGTCAAAAGTGTAGGATACCCTCTATTTTGTTTGTATTGTGAGAACAGTTTAGAATGAAAAGGTGTGCAATAGCTGATGGGAGGTGAAGTTACATTTGCTGCTTTAGAAGTCTGCTACTGCTTGTAGTTCAGACTTGAGATCAACAAAAAGAAGGCAAGACTATTTTTCGTTGCATCTTGAAAAAATTCCACAGAGGTCCATGTATCCAACTTTAAGCCAAAATCTGTTTTTATTCATGCTGGTCATATAAATTACAGATGTTACCAAACTATATACACAGTTGCTCTTGTTTTAGAAAGTTATTCATACATGATGCTTTCGTAGAGAAAATGACTTCTTTTCTGCAGCTTCCCTTAAATCACTCAGATTACTGAACAGAGATGTGTTAATTCGTTTAAAATCTACTGTCATGTACCACTGAAATATCTCATTACTCTGTTTCCGTTCACTTGCTTTCAACTAACGTCAATAGTATGGCTGAGAGGAGTGAGTAAAAAAGGAGAAATGAAAGTAAAATCCAGGTCTTGCTGATTCAAGGAGGTTACATTTTCATCCCAGGTGTCTAATTTGTACCTACTCAAGAAGACTGAAAGGTGCAAATGTTCAAGTGTTTGTATATATTTCAAGAACTGTGCATGTGTTAACCCTGTATTCTGCAGACAAGAAATATGTCATGAATGAGCCTGCATATGTGAAATACAGTGAGCTTGGAATTAATTGTTTATTCTTCTGTTAACAGAGGTTTTAGGGATAATATTGGGGTGAAAAAGCCAACAACAAACCCAAACAACCCAAACCCAGCACTAAACAAGGCCTGGAAAGAAAAAAAACCAGAACATTTTTAAAAAGCAATTCACCATTTATACAAAAACTAGTTATTCTGCTTATTAAATGAGTCTCTGACAGGCATGTAGTATTCGGTCATGTAGCACAAATTGCCCAGTGGTCAGCAATTGCTGTAGCTCTTCAGTAACTATTTTTTTTAAACTGTGCTTCCGAGTCCGTGTTTACCAGATAGTATGCAAACTCTGTCAGATCAGGATTTTCTCTTTGTAGACTTTCTGATAATACTTGCTGTAGTACCTGAGTACTTCACGCACAAATAGATTTACTTCCGCAACTATGCTGTGAGAGGGGGAAGTTTTACTAACCCTCTCTTCCAGTGGCAAAGTGGAGATAGCCTTTTTGAGACCGCAAGTTTTGTGTCTGTTTCTTTTCTGGAACTCCCTTCTCTCCCCAGCCTTGCCTTCTTTCCTTCCTCAGCTTCTGCTGTGGTGGCAGATAAAAAGCTATGCTGAAGGTTGTTTGTGTTTGGAAAACAAGCAAACCCTGGACACCTGTGGCACATTTGAACTTAGAGGGATGAGAATCTTTGCTTTAAAATAGAAGCTAAACCAATGGTATAGAAGAAGATGATTAAACAGAAACTATTTAACATAACAAATCCTAATTTCCCCAAACACGTTAATGTCTTTAGTTACCCCTATATGCTGTTTTCAGAAGAAAAATGTTTTGTTCTTATACTCTCATATTTACAGCAATTCTATGGACGTTAATTCCGCAAGTAAAATTTATCCCTACTGGACCCCACTGAAGTCAAACAACCTCCAAGCCAGAAAGGATTTGGCCTCTTATCAGTGAGGACAGCAATGATGACTTGCGGGAGGCTATTTGTAATCCCTAGGGAGAAGATTCCTGGTTTACATGGTATTGATAACAGAAAGAAGCCCAAGAATAACATTATAATGGTTTCCAGGAAATGTTGATTTACAAAGATGATGAAAAAAACATTTACCCCGTCCTTAACCCATCGAGTGTTCACACGATTAGTAATTTTTCCAGTATGTGAACTTCAGTCAGTCGAGTAAGGAGAACTCAGCTAGAAGAAAAGATGGAAAAGATCAGTCTCATGGCAGTTTCTGCTGTTCAGTCAGAAATAACAGCAGCTGAAACCTCCTCTGGCTCAAGGTAACTGCGGTGAAATGCAAACTGGTAAGGATCTGAGGATCCTGTTTCTAGTTCTTTACGAAATATGGGAATGCTCATGGGAAAGCACTGTGTGGGAAAAAGTTGCAATAAAAATGATACATATTTTTTATATGAACTGCTGTGTTTCTTGCAGCCTATGGATACGTATAACAGGGTTCTTACTGGAGTCTTGTTTTCCCAATGGGCAGGGGAATCTGGAGAGGGGGGAAATAGAAGGGAATTCAGCAAGACTGCAGAAAGTATACAACTGAGTTACTTAGTTGTAGGATATTTTGTCCTGTTGCAGATTTCACTCTCGTTTTCTGCATTTCACGCAGTGCTTTTTTTATTGACATCTCATGGAGGGGGAAAAAAAAAGTGTTGCTTTAATAATGCAGATTGCTTTCTGAACTTGGCCAGCTGTTCACCAGGGTAGACTGTTGTGTGAACTTGGGATGATAAAGAAAAACCTCTGTGTTTTCCTCATTTCCATTTAGCAAGCTAAATAGAATGGGAAAAGGAAGGAAGGAATTCTTTAAAAATCTTCCAAAACTATTTTCTCCCCCAATTTCTAGCAGAACTTGAAAACGCTTCTAGTAAGAGCCTCCAGAAATACACCTGCCCTCTAGCAGTACTGAACGACTTCTCTAGTACCTTAAAAACCACAACATGATTGTATTTGACTTGCCCAATTCATCACCAAATACATTCTTTTTGTTTGGTTATGACCCCAAAATATGGCAATAGTCACAGCTGGTTTGGAAGCTCTGGATAGAGCTGGTTTGTGAATTACTGTGCATGCTAAAAGAAACCAAAAAAGTTTGGAGCATCTGGATAAACAACAGTGAAGCCAACTATTTTTTTCACTGCTGAAACTTTGGGAAATGCATACGTAGTTCACAAATGCAGTTTAGAAGGTCAGAACTGTTTTCATGCGTATAAGTCAAAAAACAAATGAGTGGGGACATGTCTTGGATTGGGCATGGTAGGTTTTAATGCAGAACTTCCATTCAGGCTAGTGTTTCATTTTTAGCTGAAGAACTAGTTTGTCACGAGTGCTATCAGAGAAAAAGGTGAACAAGCAAAAAAGATGTTTTGCTTCTAAACAGATCTTCAGCTTGGTGTATACTAAAGAACTCTTCTATTTGTGTATATAATTTAACTGTGCTTCCAGTCATTGACAGTCGGGATTCTAATTTAGATTTATTCTGGTTTGGGGTGAGGAGGAGTGTTTACAGAGAGGCATTTGAAGGGGAGTTGATAGGCTTTTAAATACATAACCATTTTAAGATCATAAATCACTGAAGATACAGAAAACTAAGAGCTAGTTATTAAAAAAGGGGGTTTTCTTTTAAAGCTGTTAAAGCCAAGCCAGTGCTGTGTTTCCTGATAGAAATCTGCTGGACAAATCCCCAGCGGGTCTACATCAGTGCTAAAAGTACCCTTAGCCACGATGATTCAGAACACAATTTCTAGTCAGTAAGTAAAAAGAGAAAAATATTTTAAATAGGACATTGGTACAGAATTTTCCTAATCTTTCTATATACTTAGTGAATATTAGTTTTATCTGCTAAAAATGTTTTAATTTACTTTTAATTTCTCACTTTGGTATCCCATGTAGAAACATGCAGCACTGAAAAGTTGTGCAAGTTTGTTGAATCAGAAATTTTTTTGTTCCTTGTGTAGCTTCTCTGAGCAAGTCAAATCCTTTGTGCTACCTCCAGAATTAGTGTAATCATGATGTTTTTGTCAGTGTAAAGGATTTGTTTGTGCAACAGGTCTGGGATCTTTGTGTTATGACATTCAGGGTTCATTGGCCAGCGTGTCAGGCAATTTCATATAACACAGTGCTTCCAAGTATGCTTGTAGCGTCCTGTCCCATTTAGAACAGGAACTGTTCAGAACATTATAGAGCAAGTGATGAAAAAGCTCTAACTTTTTTCATAATTGTACTAGCAGCCTTTTTATAACCAGCGTCTGTGGTGTACACGTCCCATTTGCTTAGTATTAACACGAATGGAAAACTTTGCAACATACGGCAGTTTCGATCACTGTGGGACTCAGGTGTTCTCTCAGCACTGCATAAACGCTTGGAGACATTGGAAGAAGATCTGATGGAGAATGTGGATCTCTGGAATCATTTAAGCTTAAAAAAACAAAAACAACACAAAAATAATCTTAAAAGCAACTTAAATTCCCCCAACTTGATACATAGCAGTGGAGTGTGGTGAATGCTTATTAAGTTAGTTAAGCTGTACTTGCGCTTGCTGGTAGTGCTGTAAGCACATGCCAACAACCTGGTACACATTTAAAAATGTAGGAGGTGTAGGACCAAGGGAAGAGAGGATAAACCTAATTCCGTACTATCAGCTGCTGGACAGAAAAAGGAGACAGTGGAAGATAAATAAATCAGAGTAGCGTAAAGTCTGCATTCAATTTTTACAAATGTTTTGCCACATGGATGGGAAAATTACAGTAGAACTTAAGTTCTTTACTTCCCTTTCTTGTCTTTAGCAGTCTTTGGCCACATAAAAACACACGATGTGTTGCTATCCCAAACTAGCTGAATGGGGAAAGGGAAGCAGGGAAAAACTTTGAAACAGTATGCAAATTTAATAGAAAAAACATTTCTGTAAGGATATAACATCTGTAAGGATACTTACATTTTGGAGACTGGGATAAATACAGAAGGAACATAACCTTTGCCTCCTCCATCTGAGGGCTTTGAGACTAAAAATCAACATTAGAGAAATTAAATATTGCCTAGTGATTTTATTATTTATTTGAAATTGATTATCTGCTCTAAGTGCTGCAGACTGTAATATATTAAAAAGAAATGTCCCTGTTTATGCTTAAATAAACAGCCATAAAAATGAGGGGAGTTCCTGAGATTAGTCTTTGAGTTCAGGTCTCAGTCACGTAATTGACTGTGGTCTGCTGATATGAATCGCTGTCTCAGACTATAATACAGCAACTGGTGAAAGACATCTCATTAGGGCTTCAAAACGAAATATACTGTAACTCTACAAGCTTGGTACTTCTGAGCCTCTAGATTTCAGTTCTGCAAATGCTTGCGTGGAGCTCGATCTACAGATACAGCTTCAGCAATGTCTTTTGCATGAAATTAAGCGTATACGTGAATTTTTAGAGGATTAGGCAAAGGCCACTGAATTAAAATTAAGAGGAAAAACATTTGTAGCCTCCAAATATTTTTCAATAGTGTAGGATTTTGAATTCAAATAGGATTGTAACCATTTATACTGAAAGTAGAGAGGAATGTGTATTATCTCTAAACAAAATCAAGGCTTTGAGGGCTTTTTTGAGCGAGAGAGCGAGTTTGTTCTAAAAATCGCCTGACTTGGAACTTGGACAAGAAAGAGGATGGGTCTGAACGTATTTGGAGCCATTCTTGTCTAGCCTTTTTGTATTTTCCAGTGCAGTTGCCAGGGGTTATACTGCTGGAATAAATCTGTTTGGAAAATACAGAATTTCCTTGAAATTAAAGACACAGTGTGCTACAGTGTAACACAATTGTGAAGCCGATGAGCAGGATGACTTTTCAGTTTCATCTCCGAATACCCGAGCAGTGAATTTTGTAATGCATCCATCAGGAAAAAAATCCTTTTGTTTTGTCTTTTTTTTTCTTCTGACCCTTTCTACCCTTCCAATTTCTTAGCTTCTTTTAAATATTGTTGTCATCACCTGTAACATAACCTCTAAGACCAGGAATATATTTAGAAAATGAAGCTGTCTAAGTGACAGACACGCGTTAGAACGGTTCTCTTGAAGATGGCGATTAAAGGAGACATCTTAATCTGTTCTCCTCATCCTCCTCCCCCATTCCTCAAATCGCCTCTTGACTTTGCAGCTGCTTTGCAGAAAGGGTAAGTAGAGAAATGGAGCCCAACCTTCATTTGGCTGACAGCTGTAGTGTTTGCCAAAGGCTTTATCTTTGGGAATGTCTGGATACAGATACTTCAAAGGGTTTTCAGGAACGTTGTCAGCCATAATAACTTTGTAATCACGCAGTATATCGGCAAAAGGCAGTGCAGATAAGCGACCTTTGTTATAGGGTTCCACCGAATGAAATGTTACGTCTCCTGCAAAACACAAAGGCACGGCTGCTGCTAACTGCGTCTGCAGTTGGAACGTAGTTGTGGCTTTCTTCTGTAGTTTACGCTGGCGTGGGTTTTACCTGTTCGTACCGATGTTAGCGTCTTTCAAGTTCTACTTTCTGCACATGTTGAAACAAATTGAAAGGCTGCAGTAAGCAGGTACACCTCCCAATGAACTCTTAGAGTTAATATAAAGAACTGAGAGGTAGACTTTCAGAGTTTTGATTTGTGTTTCAGTAAATATGATACCTGTGTCTTGCCCAAAACCATACTACGACATGATACACATGCATTTTACTTTTAGACCAAAGAAACCATGTCTTACAGGTGTATTGCAGAGTTTGAGGTTTGTGTTATTTTTAAAAAATTATACTCACCATTTTCTAACTGATCCACCCACGTAAAGGTAATTCCACCCAGATTGCTTTCACTAAACCTTAATAAAAATGTTCCTGGTGTCTTGTCTTTGAGCAAAATTCGTTCCTTCTCTTTGCTTACAAATCCCATTATGTACCTGAAGTATAACAGAAAATCATGGGTTTGCTTTTGGAAAAAAATACAGACTTCAATCTGTGCAATGCATCTGGCCAAACTTTATATAGGTGTTCAAAGCCTGCTAACAAAACTTTAAAAGGTCTTGAAACTAGGACAAAAGCTTCACTTGAGTTACATGTGGAGTATGGCATTGAGCTCAAAGTACCATGAAGCATGACGAAATTTATCACAGTTACTTGACTGTCCACCAACAGAACTGATAAACAGATCTAAACCCATTTCTAAGAGATTCAATGGTGTTCCCTTTTGGCAAAAAATTTTTAAAAAGTTGTAAGTGGGAAGAGGAAGACAGAAATATTAAACTCTTTGCAAATTTTCTTCTGCATAGCGAAAAGGTTAGTAAAGAAAAAAAGACAAAGCAGAGAGAGATCAATATACATCTGTTTCCTTATTGCTCACCCATCAATCCAAAGAGGGAGAATGTGTTTTTTAATTAAGTCCAGGATGGCTTCAAGCCAAACCCAAAAGGTAAAAGACTTTCCAGGCAAATGTTCCTAATGGTTTAAAAAAAAAAACCAACCACAACACAAAACACAAACAAAAATAACACACACAAGAAGAGAATTGTGAGAATGTTGTTACCCAACATCCACATGACATGGCTATGTCAGTTTCTTCAGAATAATCTAGTTTGTTCAAGCGAGAATGACAAATCTGAACTGCTGTTTTGAGTAATGTCTCTCTTTCAGCCTGACATAAAACCAATTGATTTTTAAGATATTCACTGGAAGAGCCTCACTTTTCAAGTTTTCACATTTTCACATTTATTGTTTCTTCCTGGTTATGAAATTATATTTTGAGAGAAATGATGATGAAAGTAGAATTTCCTTCCCAGGTTCTATATGTGTTTAAATAATGTAGTTAATATGAATAAAATGGGTTTACCCTCTTTCTCAATAACTTTTCCATTTCTCATCAATTTTATAGAATATGTTGACTGACTTGAAATAATTTAGGTCACAACTGAGCAAATGAAAAAAAATTACCGTATGCTTTATGAAAAACGTATTGTTCAGAAATGTATAGGGCATGCTATAATGACAGTTTCTGATCTCTGTAGCAATGTAACTAAGTAGATTTCTTAGCCCAGGCTTTAAACTTCTGGAAATATTATTGTTCTATTGAAATTTTTACAATGGATGTGATTGTGCTGGCCTGTGAGTCCCACATATGTCAAGTGGGAATCTTATCAGTAGCATCAGAGAGACAGAGTTCGGCACGCATGTGGGCGTGAAATGAGTCTAGTTTTAATTTTGGAACTGTACCTTGCAGAACTTTGCCCAGGATAGCTGATAGTCATTATAACTGATTTGTTGTCCTGAGAGGAAAAAAAAAAAAGAAAACCAAACAGTGAGTCTGTTTTTCTGCAGTTTTGAAATAGCTATAGCTTGATATCTGTATAGTTGGGGGTAGGGGGGAATACAGTTCACCCAGACTTGGAGAGAGATTGAGACAGGCATGCTAAGTGGCTGTAGATCAGTTTTTCCGTATTCTTTTGAAGCACCTGGTAATGGTAGTTCTGAGAATATTTGCCTAAAGTAGTCAGCGTTTTTGTTTCTGCAACACACTATGCTCAGTTTCAGGTTTTAGCCCAAGTGTTACTTCCCTTGGTCTTCCCTCTATCTTGAGCTCCCATACTATAAGACAATTTATTTCTTCTTATGATTCTTGATGATTGACAATGGCACCTCACAACTCCACTACCTTCACTAAGCAAGAAATCTCCAAGAAACCACCAGAAAAGTGACCATTATCTAGGGAAACCAGTCTTTGCTTCCCTACTTTGAAAGCAATAAAAGTAAAGATTCCCCCCAGTCTCTGACAAAGGGTTTTGTTCTTGACAGTAGAGCTATCATTACACCCTTAGCTAGGAGTTTCTTTCAGCTCACAATGTACTTTACAGTTGTTTCTTCCCCAGAAACAGATAAGGCTTTCTTTTCTTCTGCCAGCTTTCCCTAAGGCCTCTCCCTTGTGGGGGACAGTCCGAGCCAAGTGTTCAATAGTTCATCTTCTTGAAGTCACAGGGCCTCTTTGCTGCGCTGTCACCAGGGAAGGATGGGTCCCAGAACTAAACAGACCCACAGGGATGGATACTTAAAATGAAACAAAACCCAAACCAAACCCCATAAGCAAGCAAAAAGACTTCCTTTTGATTTCAGATGCACGAGATAATTACTTGCTAAAGAAACAAAATAACATCACAGTTGAGTGTGACTCTGATGCCCTCTTTCTTCAGTTTAGCAGCCTGGAAGTTCAGAAGTTTAATTGCTTTGTGGTAAGAATAAGCTGACGCGTGCTTTTCTTTGAAGAAAAAAAATGTCATTGTGGCATTTTTGAAGTCAGCTCTGGAAGTGGAGGTCACGTCTAAAGTCATTACCTGTGACTATCAAATACAGGAGCCCAAAAGCAAATAAAAACTGTATATTTCTATAGTCTTACCCATAAGTTTCTCTGCCAGCATGTTGAGCTGCTCAGAATTGAGTCCACGACCAACATAGGATGAAAATTGCCAGCTCAGTACTTCTAAAAGCTGACTTAAAGTGGCAGCAGGGGGATTGTTGAAGAAAGACAAATTCTGCAACAGAATTAGCGCTTTGCTTAGACAGTTAGCAACGTGAAATACACTACAGGCTGTAAAAGGCTGCAAGCACTCGAGCAGAAACCAGAAGTGTTAAAAATGAGGTGTGTAGGGGGGATGCATGGGGGGATACATTGGGGTAAACGAGTGCTCGTCGTCCCACCTGCAGCCACCCAGCAAGGTCCACCTGGGCAGAGTTGTAAGGGGAAGGAAGATGAGGAGACTCCTAGAAAGAGCAATAGTCTGTGTGTGCATCTTGGATGATAAAATACCTTGCTATGCTTCTCATAATATCGTATGTTAAAACAGTGAAAATATGCTTAAAGCCTATCCAATAAATGTAGATCGTCTTACTGTAATGTGTGGTGCGTGGAAATCTCAAACCTTTACATGCTCTTATAGCCATATGTTGTTGAACTGTTTCATTCATCTTAGTTTTTCATTCCGTTTCTGGACTGTCCCTGTAATGAGCATACTGAAGACTGTGCAGAAGACTCTTTGGAACATCAGAGAGCGATAATGAAGTCCAGGCTGCTGGTCAGCTGGCCTGCTATCATTCGCCATGGTAAACTGTCTTACACTTTCTCTCCCCTGAACATCTATGTGACTGCTGCTAATCCCCAGCTGAAAGCCGAAGAGCTATTGACAGCACTATTTTACAATCTGTGAATACAGTAACTGTGACTGAATCTAAAATATGTGCTGAGCCAGCTGGAGCCTAAGAAAGAATGGTTCTGCTTTTGCTCATGGTTAGAGCCATTAGAAGATGCTACTTGACACTTTGAGTCTTCTCCATAGAAAGCACTAGCTTCTATAAAAAGCATGAAGGAAAGCAGCACTTAAGTATATTACAGACCCACCCAGACACCTACTTTGACAGTTTTGAATTGTGCTAATAGAATTATTTTGTACCATGTACAGTTTTGGTCAACCGCATCTAAAACAGGCAAGTTAAAACTAGAAAAGTTGTGGAGAAGGGCTATCAGGTTTCCGTAGTTTAAGAACTACTACTTTAGCCTACAAAAAGGAAGGCTGAGCGTGCATATGGTTTTAGACCTGGGCAGGGAACAAAAGATAAAGCGAACAACATTAAAGTATGATGTTGATAATAGTATATGTGAAGAAAATAAAGCCAATTTAAGTGGGAAACACAGCCTTTTTATAATTAATATATTTGGTAGCCAAATAATAGAAAAGTGAAAATGCAGAAAGTCAATACTTGCATGCTGAAGACCTACCTGAGGATCATTGGTTGACAGATTGTACCAAATAATAGAAGCCCATGCGTTGGGTAGTTGGCTTACATTGGAAATCATCACCACAGGCAAAGAGCTGGTCTGGTGGAAAGAACGAATGCGGTGTGTAAATACTGCCGAGGAAAGTGTTAGTGCTATGTTATGCTTTGGTTTTTTAGCCCCTCTTCCTTCCCAAAGCGTATGCTTCTGTCCTGAAGTCCTGGAAATCTTGCATCTGCTTATAGTTACTGCTGGAGATAGCATCTAGGATAGATGGACCTGTGGTCTGGTCCAACATGGTTGTTGTTCTACAAGCTGCTGGAAAATGCCTTTTATTCTTGTCCCAGAAAATCTGTCTAAAATACTCACTTCCAAATTTATGGTCAATCCATAGAGGCAGACCTGCGTTTCAAAGCTGATGGAGTGCAGTTCCTCGGTCACCATGTGAGGGCCCTGAGGGAATAAGTAGATTATAAAACTGTGAATGCACAGTTGGCATTTAACACTGTTTTGGTGGTCCGACTGCTGAGATTACACAACTTTGAAAGAAAACACATATCAAATATGTAAGTAGAACAGGAAAAGAAGGAAGTGAAGGAAATAATTTGTTTGTTAAACTTTGGCATTAAATTAGTTCAGAAGTCTGGTGGTTTTTTCCGATGACTCTAAAAAACCCCTTGATATTGTTAAAGCGATACTTTTAAACTTTTAGCTTTTGCTTTTAACTTCTTCTGAAATGGTGCTTTTAAACAGAGATTTGCATGCAAAAAGTTAACAGCTTAGTTTTTGTGTCTGATAAAGATTGTCTCCAACTTTTCTTTTCCTAAAATTTCTTTACTGACTATTGTTAAACTTCAACGAGAGACAAACTAGAAACAAAACAAAAAGCCACAGCTTTAATGACAAGTAGGCCCTCATGGAGGAACACAGGTTTGTTATAAGTATACTTAGATGGTACTAGTTGAAGGAGTAGAGGCCTAAATCATTAATCCAAAGTAAATCTGGTATTAAAAAAACAAGCTTTTCTTGGATGGGAAAAAAAAAAAGAAAGAAAATCTGATCGTTGATTAAAGTTTGTAGTACAAGCATTTTATTTTGATTACAAACCAGCATAGCGCTCTAAAGATCCAAATCTCTGCCCCCTTGGGAAAAAGATCTTTTGAAATATATTTGCATCCCCAGAAGTCAAAGTATAAAAATCCGTTTGTCCTATTTCTGATTTTTTGTTGTTGGGTTTTTTCCCCTCCCCATGACACATTTGTTTTGTCAGACTTTTTAAAAAAGAGACAAAGGACCCAAATTAAAGTGCTTCCATTTACTGAAATACTCCACTTTCAGTCAATGTAAAATAAAATGATTCCTTGGGAAATTGCCTCATGGCCGTATCTTTCCCATGGAGCACATTCTCCAGGCTCCAGGATGTGTACAGGCCACTGCAACAAAAGATACTGTACAAATGAGGAATTGAGACCACAGGAGATCCTCACGTATCTGAATAATAAATCTGCCTTGCAAAGGGAAAATCCAGCTTAGAGCTGAAGGCTTTTACATTAAATACTCATCCATCAAATGAGCTCAAATACAGGTAGAATCAATCCATCTCAACTGGTATTGCTGACACAAAGTTGAAAAGGGTTGGTGAAACTCTTCCTTTCCCTTCCCCCTCCTCCCTCCTCACCCCCCGTTATGATTTTGCAAAAACTTAAATTTTTCTCATGAAAAAATAATCTAGGCATATAGGCGTATCTACATGAAAGGACAAATCTGAAATACAGAGAGCTTCTACTGCTTTTTATGAGGCAAGTCATTCTTAACAATTACACTCTCAGCTTACTAAACATCCTGTAACAAACAAAGTTTTTAAATTATTATAGTTGCTGTTAATAAAAGAAAAAAGCCACAAACCACACTGTTCATGCTAATAATGACTTCACAGACTGTGATTTTCCCAGGGAGAAGCTCTGTCTGAGGAAATCAGTTAGCAGTGAACCATGTCACGTCTCAGCTGTCCTAATTCTCCACAGTCCTATGTTTTATGTAGTTATAAAGGCACAATACCTGAAAGCAGGAGTAAAATGCTACCAAAAGTAGAACACCAACATTTTTACACTTGCTTGTCTTGATGCAAATGACTTTGTAAGTAGCTACGTAACTGGGAGGTGAGCCTTGAGTTTCAGTCTTGCTAATTAGGTTGCACGTTATTCCGTTCAGAAACTCCATGTGAGGCATGCACAAGTATGTTCTGCTTTAGGTTTTTGGTTAAATTTCTCTATGCTGATCACACCTTTCCTTTGTACTTAAAGACTACTTGCAATAACTTGTGCTTTTCTAACTACATCTATTTGGGCTGTGAAATGAGTGATTTTTCTCTCTCTCTCTCTTTTTTTTTTTTTTAAATTTGCCAATACAACTTTACCCTCAGCATTTCTAATGTGCAAAAAAGTTGCACTGGTATGGACGTACCTTAAACCAGTATAGGCTATTTCACTTCCTAGGTAAGTAGGTGGCATTTGTAGAAGCATCTTACAACTTCAGTTACCTTGGGAGACGCTAACTGTTCTGGTGGCATTGGCAGAGGCTGTGTCATTGGCTGCAAGTTGCTGACTCTTGCTTCAGCCAGAGGTTTATCTGCAGATTTTTTGCTGGTTTTATGGTGCTAGATTTATGGTGATGGTCCATGCCCACCCTAGAGTTTGTGTGTACTCATGCCTTTCTCCTCCCTGCTTTCTGCTTCCAGCTGCTGGATGAGGACATCCTGCCTTCTCCCCTGCTGGGGCAGTTCTCCTTTCCCCTTCTGCCAGCGGTGCAGAAGGTGAATGAATGAAGGCAGCAACTTTCTTGCCTGCGATTCTGATTTTGTCTGAGGGAGCGGGGACACTCAGGGGAATTGCAGTTTGTAGGAAGCCAATGCTGAAAAGAAGGATGTAGGGTAGAGCTGTGCAGATGGTGAGGAGCTGGGCAGGGGAACAAGCACCGCTGGTCTGGATGTCCACTGTTGTGAGACCCCACCTGGAGTACTGTGTCCACCTCTGGGGCCCCCAACATAAGAAGGACATAGACCTGTTGGAGCGAGTCCAGAGGGCCAGGAAGACTGTCAGAGGGCTGGAGCACCTCTCCTGTGAAGACAGGCGGAGAGAGTTGGGGTTGTTCAGCCTGGAGAAAAGAAGGCTCTGGGGAGACCTTATAGCAGCCTTCCAGTATCTGAAGGGGGCCTACAGGAAAGATGGGGAGGGACTCTTTATCAGAGAGTGTGTAGCAATATGATGAGGCATAACAGTTTTAAACTGAAAGAGGGTAGATTTAGATTAGACATAAGGAAGAAATTCTTTACTGTGAGGGTGGTGAGGCACTGGAACAGGTTGCCCAAGGAAGCTGTGGATGCCCCATCCCTGGCAGTGTTCAAGGCCAGGCTGGATGGGGCTTTGAGCAACCTGCTCTAGTGGGAGGCGTCCCTGCCCATGGCAGGGGGGTTGGAACTAGATGATCTTTAAGGTCCCTTCCAACTCTAACCATTCCATGATTCGATGTGAGGGGTGCTGGAGGGTAACACAGGAATGGAAGGAGCCCCCTACAATACAGGTGAACACAGGGGCATGGTGTTCTAGGTGTGTATTAGCGCCGATGTTAATACTTCTGATTCCTATTCTCTGCAAAGCAAGGATGTGTGGGTTTTAAGCTCCTCTGCTGGGAAGCAAGCACTTGCAATACCTTTTCACCTTAGGTGCCAGGTGGCATGTGCACGTCGCTGAAATATGGGTACTGCAAAGTACCTGCTGGTTTGTTAGGGCTACCATGTCATAGTACAGTGTCACCACAAGAGGGGAACCTACGACCGGATTCGGATGAGTGTTAGTAAACTAATCACACTTTTGGTCCTGGTTGAGGCAAGCAAACTTCTTTGATGCAAATGTAATTATATGCTTACCTCAGCTGTACACTTGGCCAGCAGAATATATATTTAAAGAACCGTTCCTATAGGAAAAATTTTTTCAACAGAAAACTCAAAAAGCTTATTTTTTTCAAAATATAAACGACCAAAAAGGCATCCTTAAAAGGGAATGCATACATTCAGATTATTACTTCCTATCTTCTATTGTAGCTTTTAAAATATATAAATTAAGGCATGTAATTAAAATTTCTATGAATAGTTCTGAAAAGTTCTCATCATACTATCCTATAATAATTGGGTCCTGTACTTATTATAAGGGTAATATATATTTCAAAATCTAACAGAATATGTTTGCTCTTTGATTTAAATAAAACCCAATCTGAAATACTTGTGAGAGTAAGCAAAAATAACATGTAGAATAAATGTACAAACCTCATTTCCTTTGCTTCCAGCACTTGATTTCATTTCCTTGGGTTGCTGTATAAAGTAAAACAATATTTATGTGCCAAAGGAACTACAGACAGAAGTACATATAAAGAACATAATTTGTAAGCATGGTGTTCTTAGTACAAGGTTTTATTTACAATATACCAATATGCTGAAATGAAGGCTCTGACACTATACCTTGAAAAGTCTATTCAGTCAATAGTCTTGTGATATTTTTAAAGAATTTTGTAAGAAACCAAGCTACTATAACAAAGTGTTAATTAGGGTGCTTGCGAAGTATAGAATACAAAAAAAGCACTAAAGACCATCGATCTCCATTTCCTTTTGCAAAACTACACTGCTGCACTGCATCTGTGGTTAAGCCAAAAAACTACCATAGATGGAGGAGTCTAGTCAGAAAGCATGACTCACCGGTAGAGTAGAGAAATTACAGAAGCAGTACTATAGTCTCAAAAGACAGTTATCACAGGCATTAATTTCAACCAGATCTAAAGCACTCAACTGCATATTTCTCTTAGACAATGGTAGTGTGGTTTGGTTTGGGGTTTTTGCTCTGTTTGTTTGGGGTTTTTTTAACAAACTCAGTTTCTGAGCAGCTGTGTAATTCAGCATGGTTAGTCTTTTCTGGCATGAATTAGGATTTGCTTTGTAATTTCTGTGAAAATATATAGTCTTATTTTATGGAATGGATAAAGTATAGAATGGGATAAAGAGGTTCTAGGAGTAAACTTTCTGTGTAAGGAAAAAGAAAAGACAGGAAAAAAAGCATAGACTAGACAGCAATACAGTTCTCCCTGCGTATTTTTTAAAGAATCTTTTATTTCTTTACAAGAGATACACGATAAGAAAAAAGCAGTCAAACTTACCAAATGTCGAAATTCTACCGACAGGCTTCCATTTGCGGATTCATCCATGTTCATTGCTTTCACGTGTGTTCCACACAGAACGAATCTACGATTACTATGGAGGACATTGCACTTATGTACTCAAATAATGTTGTATTGGATAATTTAAGAAATACGGTATTTTATTTTCTTACCTGACAGTTGAAACATTCCTAAAATAGAAGAGGGGCAGGGGGAAGGAAACGTTGTGCATCAGTAAATCTGTAAGCCGTAAGTTGTACTGAGAAACATATCTTGAGATGGTAGACTTTGCCTTGTCAAAGTTAATTCATATTACCGATACAACTGCAATTTTTAAACTAAAGAACTGAGATTTGTCCTGTCCAGTTAGAGTTTTGCATCTGGCCAGATGCAAGTAGTGTATTTTACCTAGATTTTTTCCTGCCATTGGAATGATATGGCTGCAGCACTATCTAATTGCCAGCATGCCTGTGCTCTGGGACAATACAAGTCTGTGTAGATAGCTCATGGTGTACTGGGAGAACACGTGCACAGCAGCAAATCGGACAGTACACAGCTTTTGAGAGAAACAGTCCTGGCTTCTCTTTTGCTCCTTCCTCACCAGGTGTTTTCCTTCCTTCCTTCTTTTGGGCCAACATCTACCTCCACATGGTCAATGGAGGTTTTTTAGGGGCCTGCAGAAGCACAAGAGCCAGAAGAAGGGAGTTAGCTGCTACTTGCGGCTGGGGATGGTGGGCGGTGAGGACTTGGATCACCTTTGCTGATTTTGAAATCATACCTTGACAGCAAGTCTTCTGCCCTATATTTTGTCATGCTGGGGTGCCCCGACCTATCTGTACCCAAGCTCGCTCTACAGTACTGGGTATCGCGCAAAGTAATACACCTTGCAGAGGGAAGAAGATGCATCAACTCAAATAGAAATACTCCAGGCAGCATTAACACTATTTTCACAAACTTATTTTAGACAGGCTCTGAGGTGCTTTTTGCTCAGAAAATTACAATTGACCAAAGAAGCAGGGGATCCTGTTCATTTGGGACCACCCTGAGAAATAATGGGAAGGCAAAGGAGAACCAAACACCTTAGAAAGGGGGAGTTTATGTAGCAGTCTTCATTTCAGGCATGGTTAAAACTCTGTGAGCTGCCATAGTTACTAATTGCAGCATTAGTTTTTCAAGCACAAGCTTCATGTACTGCTTGGAGCAGCGCTGTTGAAGGTACTGGGTCTATTAATGCAAGCAGAGATAAGTGGTATTTCAAAGCTAACTGTCCCATAAATGCTATAGTTTCATTTAAAGTTTTTGTCTGATGCTACTATTTCCGACTGATGAATTTTATCTAAGTCTTGAAACAAATCTTAAATGGACTTCTTGCCTCCAATTTGAAAATATCAGTTAGACATAGCTGCTGTTTTTAAGAAAAAAGACAAAGAAATCTTTCACATTAAAAAAAAAAAAAAAAAAGCATTACCCTAATGTTTTAACTGTTTTGTTTTCTCTTTTCCTTTTTTTGAGCAACTTCTAAATCAGAGAGGGTAGCAATTGAAAAACCTGTGTTGTCTGAGTAGGGAGAGAGAGAATACCTTCACTTTAAAGTTTCTTACTTGTCAATAGTTGCTTTCACTCTGATCTGGTAGTTCAGCTCTGGCAATTTAATTAGCAACCTTCAAAACAGAAAATGTAAAAGTGACCATCAACAGGATAAATTTCTCACCACAAAATATTAGAAATATTTAGCTCCAGGCTGAAGTATCTGAAACTATTATAATCTGAAAACTGATTTGTCATCTAGGATTATATCAGGATTTACAGGGGTGTATACTCAGAAGGAGGAGCTGGACTGTTCCAGTGGCAGGTGTTCTACCCTCAAATTTCCCAGCAAATATGTGGAAATCTAGTATGTGTTTGAGGGTATGGCTAGAGAGACAACAAACAAGCAATAATTAAGAGATGGATTTCTATAATCTATGAGTGGACCACAGATGTACGCGTACTTTCCTTCATGTACCCTTTCCACACCCCCCAACCCTCCGTGTGTTCTTTTTGCTGTGAGGTGGAACTGAGATGAGAGTTCCTCTCCAAACTTTGCTCTTCTCACAAAGTCAGGCAAGGAGCTAGTGGGAGAGAAGTACCTTGTTACTGATTCACCAGAGCCCCCCAAAATGCAGACATTTCTCTTTCCTATGTGCAAAAGTGACTCTGAGTGTTCTGAGTCTTGTATGATGTGGATCAGTATTTACTCAGCTTGCAAAGTCCTTAAAACAAGAACTGAATGCACGCAGGACCCTGAGGGTGCTGACTTTTGGTCACAATCTGCCTTTCTTCCCCACACTGATTTACTCTTTAGTGTCACTTATTACGAGTGACAGATTCTGTGGGCTTTCTATCCCCATTCCAGAAAGTGTTCCTGGAGGCAAAAAGGATCTCTAACACAAGTTGGTCTGCTTTGCTTTCTAGATTCTCCTAGGATAAATTGCAGCACACAAATGAAGGACTTTATATCAAATTTCCTTTGCTTACCTTAATTTAACAGTGAACTGTATTAACGTTTTAAGAACCATGGGCCTCTGGGGATGTGTTGGCATGCAGGGCTGCCTTTCAACCACGAATGAACTGTATGAAAAGAAGTGAAACAAATTGTCAGGAATATGCATAAACAAACAGCTGTACTGGAGGGGGGGAAATGCTGGTATCTCTTAGAGACCTATTTCTCTGCAGATGCTGAAGTGGGAGGTATATATTCCAACTCAATTTGCAAAATGATCCAGTCATCTAACTTACAGTTGAATTGTTCCCATAAGAAACAGATACTTGGAATACATTAAAAATCAAACCAAAACAAATTCCATAGTCCTAAAATACCAGGCTGATAAAAGCCTGGAAGACAGAGACTTTTATCAGAACCATAAAACAGAGTATGAAAATACAGTGAGCGAGGTCCCAATGAAATGAAATAATCATTTTCTCTCTTCTCATTTTTATAAAAAAACAATTGACCATGTTTTGCTTTCAGGTAGTCGCTCATGGTACATCTCTCGTATAGCCAGGGCTATAAAAGGCACGAGGAATGATGGTAATATTTTATATATTAATAAAAACTCTTGGTGGGGAAGAGGAAAGGCAAGGAACAAATTAGCACTTGCCGCTTTACTTAAAAAAAACCAAGCAAACCAAAGAAACAAACCCCCCAAACCACAATCTTTTCTCAGCAGTATGCACATGACTCCTACTGAAATAAGTGAATTTTGTGTATTCATCTAGAGTTAGAACTTGAACAGAAATCCTTAATATTACACACGAGAAGCTGCCTGGCACCTTCAGCTTCTAGGAATTTTGGTGAGTGACAGCTGTACGTACTTTTAATATTGGAAACTTAGTCTTTAAGATCCTCAACCTTTTTTAAGTTTTTTTTCTTCTTAACAATATGGTCTCATTCTTGCCAATAAATTTGTGTCAGTTCAGGTAAAGTTATGTGCATTGACAATGGCTTACGCACTTCCGGAAAAGATTGTAGAGGAGAAAGTTGACTTTTTCCAGCAGCTGAGGTCTTTGCACAGGGATAGGGTCCCCGTCGTAAGTCAGTCTGGTCAACAGTTCGTCCAGTTTTTCCAGTTGCCTTCTAACTTGAAAAAGACTCTCTGCCAACAGCGTAAAACTACAGCAACACAAAAGATCAGTTTGCAATCTTTCCTGTAAACAGCTCCTTAGAACATTATGGCTGCTGAAGTTCTAGCTTAGGGAAATCAGAATTAGTACCAAGTGGTGCTTTCTAGCTTTATCCAAACTCATGTCTGTTCATCTTTTGTTTACAGGAGTATATAAATACATCAGGCAAAATTTCCTACTTGATTTTCAGAGACAAATATTTTCGCAACAGGCCTCATAAACAGTAATGCAACACTGTCTATGATGATTCCAAGGAAATATATACACAGTTATGACATTTTACATGCGGGGCACTTGCGCAAATTTTATTTCTTTCCTACAGCTTAGTGGTTTTGCAAAATGTGCTCTTTAAAATGATAATATTTATATAAAATTAAAAAGTTAGGAAGACTGAGGAAGTGCATTTCTCAGAAATATAAAAACAATAACGAAAATCAAATACAAACACCTTTGCTAACAGTTTAATAGGGAACGTGTGTATAAAATCACATCTTTTAGCTATTTTTAACATCTTATTTGGGGGAAAAACCCCCACTTAAGTGGGATAAAACCACACAAAAAAGGCAAATATTACTTTTTCTTCAAACCTAAAAAGGTTCTTTGTTGTTTTCCTTCCTTTTTTCTTCTTACTCTTTACTTCACCTTGTCTAGAAGAGAAGTTTGATGGGAGAGAAATGACCAGGACATTGATATTCTCTGGCTGCATTTTTTTTTTTTTTTTTTTT
>VZSF01005035.1:211522-257694 GCA_013398295.1 Chionis minor
TTTTTTAATTTGCAATCATCTTTAGAGTTACCAGCACAGAGACTACTTGCCATTCAACTCCTGTGTAGTTTGATGCCTGGAGGGGTGATGCACCCAGTGAGTCAAAGCATAAAGTGTCTACCCAGCTCCTGCCTAGACAAAACTCCCACTGTCCTCAGTGATAAACTCAGTCAGCACAGTTCTTACTCAAGCAAAACTCCCGAGACGGTACGTATCATGTATCTGGAGCAACTGCCAAACCAAAAAATGACTGACTGCCACGGCTCAGGCTCAGCGGTTCACTGTAATGTTATTAATTCTGAACAGCAAATGTCGTCCACCAAAACAAATTGTATTTTTGCTATTTACTTGCTTAGCTGCTAATGAATTTGCTGCTGTTGCATGGTAACTGATCTAAAGGAAAGATCATTTCATGTGCAGCAGACTTCCTGTGGTTTTCAGTGGAAACACCAAGCTCAAGGCAAGTTTACCAGTTCTGGAGCTGATCGAGTCCACCATGGAGAGGACCCCCAATGCAGGCAATCTGCTGCCGTCTCTTCCAGTCCAGCAGCTCTTCAGTCAACATGTTGCTCATAAGCATATCAATTTCATGAATCACACGCCCTATTTTACTGAGTACTTCCTGTAAAATAGGAAAGGTGTCACAAACTGACCATGGGGAACAGCCAGAAAATTCAGCAATTATCATAAAAGTGCTGATTACATTTCTTCAATTACTTTCAAAGTAACCATATTTAGCCCCTTAGCTGTAGTCTCTTTAATTCAGAGGTGACTGGATTCATCACCCATTGTGCTTGAAATTAATCCTGAATCTCTATGAACTCTTTCTCAGTAAAATTTTTGGGTTTGGGGGTGGGAAGGAGGATTGTTGCATTCTTTGTGGGTATAACACCTCCAAGAAGTTGACATTTGCAAGTACAGTCAAGCTCACAAAGTCCTCCTTTTGTTTTGTATCATATCCAGTGCTTTGGGGTTTTTTGCTTGCTTGTTTTTAGCTGTAAAAAGCACATGGACTCAAACAAATTGCCTAAATGTACTGTTTTCTGTTCCAGTAAAGAAGTGGTCAGGGAATATTTGTCATATTTGCAAGTCTTGGTCATGGAACAGAGCAAGGTACCATTGGTGGCTTGTTGTTTTGTTTGGTTTTGTTGTTGTTGTTGTTGTTTTGTGGCGGGTTTTTTTGCAATTATTAGATTACATTTACTTTGAATACTTTTTGCTTACTTTAAAAGGTATATATTGCCAACTAAGTTATCTGTTTAGCACAGTACCTAAGAGGTCCTTTGAAGTGTTGCCCTCACCCGCCTCCTAAGGTGTGTGGAACCATATCCTTGATTGAGCTGTTACTTAATTGCCGATTTTTTTAACTGCTAGTCAAAATCACCTGCACCCCCCCAAAGCCTTTTGTCCATTTGTAACTCCTGTTATTTGTCTCTTCCTCTGAGAGGAGAATTTAAAAAGGCATTTGAGAGTTTGCTGTGGGAATAAGGGGACAAGGCAGATGAACCACAAATGACAAAACATGTCACTAACCTTTCTCTTGTAGTCTAAAGTATTGAGCATCGCCTGCAACGCCAACATTTCCTGTTTAATGAGGGCGCTGTTTTTGTCGCTCTGCTCTGCAGGGGGATGAAAAAAAGAAGAGAATAAATGCGTGCGTGGGTGCGTGTGCGTGCTTATAAGGGGAGAAAGGGAAAAAACCACAACCAGACTGTACATGAACTAGTGAAAAAATGAACTGCAGACATCTCTAGATTATGTAATACTGTGTTACATTCAAATGGACTAACTTTAGTACAAGTTTAAGATAAGGTTTTATGACTCCACTCTTTAGATGTGTAAGTGGAACAGGAAAAGGTAGAAAACATACAGATGATACCTAGAAATCTATAAATTTCTTATTCATGTGCACACTTATGTGTACGATGTACATCTGGGTTGGATCGGTGATTGATCTGTGCGCTGCTGAAATACGCTCGTAGTGTCAGCAGTTAGACTAAAGCTCTTTGGACTTGATGTGAATTACATGTCTGGCTGAGAGGATTAAGGGTAGCTATTTGAAACAGAGATAAAGTGTTCATCGCCGTGGGGATTTCAGCAGCTAGGAGTACTGATCACTGGGTATTTCCCCCTCTCCGTAACTTTTTTCCCCTCTCCTGAACATGCATTAATTTCAAGCTTGCCCCATGCTCTTTCATATGCGGCCCTTTCCTCCACCCTCATCTTCCCCAGCCTTTTGCTCTTTTTGCATCTTTCACGCTACCTTCAAAAAAGAAATTGGTGCCAACTGTGTCTCTGCTAAGCTCTGGATTGACATCTTCCCATTACGTTGGGGTAGATGCTTCAATAGAGACAGATGAGGAATGGATTGTCAGCTCAGCCACAGCAATCACTCACGCACAGTGTAAGGTACTGCAGGCTGGCTGTGCCAGTGTAGAGCAGTTGTTGGTACAGTGAAATTTTAACCCCTGAAAGTAATTTATGTAAGTACGTTTTATTTTGCAAGTGGGGCAGGCTTCAGTCATCTGCGTGGTGAGTAATTATGGTTGGCCTGATGACTAACAACTCATTGAACCATGGCAACTTGATCTCTTCCAACTGCCTGGCCATATACAGCCTTAAGCATGTAGGATTGATATGTGGAAGAACTTGGACATTTCAAGCCCAATATCTTTGCATGATCAAAGGGAGAAAATACGAAGATATCTGAGCAGACACAAGTGGACCTCAGTTTCTTTTCTGAAAAAGATCATGCAAGGACTGTTGCCGCGTGCAGATCTCAACCATCATAGGGTGGTCAAACATGCATTCAGAGTGCTTACCAGCTGGTTATCCCCACTGTGGTCAAAAAAGAACAGAAAACCAAGTTAGAGGCTAAAAAATCAGTTTTGCACAAGTCTGGGGAAATAAGAGGCTCTTCCACATCCTGCCAAGGAAGGGCCATGTCAAAGGTGAGGAAATTGAAAAATAGGTTACTTAAATAAAGAAAATGACTACTTTTCACACCATTATGCAGATTATCTAGAGAAAATAACTATACTTGCTCGATGAGATCCTCTTTACCCTCTTAAGCCCAAAAGAGTCATTACGTTCCAAGACTATAACTTTATATAAACTAAAAGTATGGGGTTTGTGTTTACATATATTATCTGGGTAATGCACAAAACCCCCTGATACTGGAGTATTGCTGCAGAATCAGCCATTTCCTAGAGAATCTAAAAACTATTACAAAACCTCTTACCTAAGCTTTGTATTGTTTTATACCTGAAGTCAAATTCCTCTTGCAAGTCTTCCAAGTATTTGACATCTTGGTCAGTCATCTTTCCCAGGGAAAAGAAAGTAAAATTATTTGTGTGTTCACAGTGGCATAAAAAGGAGTTTGTTTTGTAATGGACAAATGCATAATGTAACATTTACCTTTCCTATCATTTGAAAATCCCTAAGCAGTTCTGGGAACTCTGGTTTACAAACTTGTAAACTTTGAGAAAGACAATAGAATTACAAATGCACATTTATAACTACAGATTTATTTTACTTGTTCAGAAAGTCAACTATTATCCTCTCTCCTACAGTTGATACAGCTTAACCACTTCTTGTTTACTAGTTCAATGACGTAGTGGAAAGTAGGAATGCTTACATTTAGCCTCAGCTACATTTCAATTATTATGCCAATAATGTAACTCTCTTCCTGGAACTTTAAAGCAGGGCAAATGGATAATTTTACATTGACTTCAATGGAAATTGGAATGGGATGTGCAAAGCCAAGAAAGGTGGAGCCAGAGGCAGGAGGAGAGCTCAGAGTCTTTATTTAGAGAATTACTTAAGAATTTGGGTAACGAAAAGAAACATTTTTGCTGCTTTGGCTTTTTGCAAGGGTGGTTTGTTTTTTTTTTTTCACGTGTACTGCAAAAAGTTTAGAAGGTGTTTTCTAGTAACCAAACAATGATAATTCAAAAAAAAGACAAGCAAAAGAAGGAAAATAGAACTGCAGGAAATCATCTGTTTTACTTTGATGGTCTGTTTCTGTGCTGTGTATAGGAAGCCTTGATTCTGCCATCAATTCATAAACAATCCTTTTTAGTTTCCTGAGATATGCACCTTAAGTGTCTGTGAAAATACAAAAACTCATTTGCCAAATTAGGACACACAGAATTAGCCATTTTGGTTTCCTCTTTACTTTGGAGGCTAAACTTTTATATTACATGTGTGAGGTATGAAATGACGTACACAAGGAGCTGGCTGATTTCTGTGTTCAGCTTCATTACCTACTAAAAAAAGGTTGTATCTAGAAATCATTCTCATTTTCACTGGTCTTGCAGGGATGGCTGCGGTCCCCCACACAGGAAGAAGGAGCAGCATGGTAGGCTGCTGGGTTGCAGCTTTGTGTACTTTTGCTCTGCAACTCTTATCTTATAACTTTATACATAGATAGACATCTGGCATCACATTCTTCTAAAGCTAGCTTTGTCCTTTTAAGGGTTTTGTCTCTCTAACCCTTTGTCCCCATGTAGGGAGACACTGATGAGAGAATGCTACTAGGACATCTTTCCAGTATACCAGAAGCGTTGCTCTGGAATGGCATATGAACAGGTATTTCAAATGTAACTTCCACACTGAGACTGCCGCAAAGCTGAAAGTAGGTCTGGGATAGTCAAAAAGCCATAGGTAATCTGAATCCTTATTCTGCCTTGAACGGAACGGGCAGGTATTCTCTGACTGAGCTCTCAAGGTCTCTATGGGACATAGCTATAGGTTCGGCTCAACCCAGCTCTGCCCTGCAATGGTACGGGAAACTCCTGGAGAACGGTTACCATCAGCTCTCAATATTCTTCTCCCCTGACGTCTCCAAAACATGTCATTATGTCACGTAGCCTTCAGCTTTACAAAGGTCTTGGCGTGTGACTCAGAGGTCATGAAGGCTAGCTACTGCTGACCCAACTAAAAGAGGTGAAGTTGCAGAAATACTTTTACTGAACCTCACATCTTTTCAGAGACAGTAGGTATGTTCCTACTGCGCACTCAGTGATCTGCCTGCAACTTGTATAGGGATGAGTGTGATAGCTTTAAAATAGGTAGCTCTCATACTGAACCCTAAGCAGCTGTGAGAACCTGAGGATCCAGGTTTGCCCTGAGTACTCGGTCTGGGCTGAAGTCCTCAGAATAATGGAAAATGGTTGGTGCAGCTTGTTAGCAAAAGCATTTGTGCTACCCAGCTTAAAGAAAGTTCAGGTATGCCTGTATGAAAATCATGTCTGCATAAAGAGCAAACAGGACAAAAAAATTACAGAATCATAGAATGGTTTAGGTTGGAAGAGACCTTAAAGATCATCTAGTTCCAACCCCTCCGGGCAAGGTCACCTCCCAACATACCTGAGCGCTGTTCTTGATGGCTGACACTTTGTGTTCTACATTTCGTTGTCGTTCTGAAACCACAGAGTTCTGCAGAGACTTTTCCAGGGGCCCCTGGAACACATTGAACAGACAATGGGCGGATGAGTAATAATAACGAGGGATAGTAACTGTACTGCAAGTTCTAGCATAGAGAGGGAATTCAGAAGCTGGTCTTCAAGCAGCTGCAGACTGGTGTAATCAGGCAAATCTGTTTAGTTCCACAGATTTGAAAAACATGCTGGTTTAACTTTGAAATCCAAAAGGTGAAAGGGTGTGGGTATACTGCAAACATTAAACATATAGTAAATTAAAGAAACTGAAATACAGATTATTAGCTTTCTGAAAAAGACCCCTATCACAATACTCATATAAGAATATGTATTACATCCACAGGTGATTAAAAAGACCGCATCTGACTTAAAAATTCTATCTGGGTTTTAACCATGTAACCATTTCCCCAAAATAGGTTTATATGTAATTTTAAAGTTTCTTTCTTCAAACAACATAAAACCTATCAATGCCTTGCAATGTATCAGATGGAACGTCTTTTGCATTGCATAATGAGTATGAATTAAGGCACTGCATAATTTAAAATATACGCATCTGTTTTCAAAGAATAATCTCTTTAAAGCCTTTCCCACAGATTAAGTCTTTGAAGATCAGCTGTGACACAGAAGTCACTTATAGCAATGTTTGTAGCAGTAGAGCCACTAACGAAGTAAAAACATGAGTTTAAAGAGCAACATCTGGCAACTCCTAGTGCACCCAAATCACTCTTGTGGAATGAGAGGACAGGATTTGTTCCTAAAAGCACGTGAGCAGCTTAACATGGAGCAGATTAATGAAATGTAATTCATTACCTGTACAGGCATGCTAGCTGCAGCCAATATTCTTCTTTCTTCTCTTAAACAGTTTGAGATGATTACTGCTATATGCATGGGATTACCATGATATTTGCCCTGCAAGCACAAGTAAATACAACTTTTAAAAATTTGGAATTCAGGGTGTCCCTCTGGAAAATCACAATGTGTTTCAGCGCCTACGACCTACGGCTTGGTGTGGGTGGAAAAGACTGCCCTACTGTTCGCAACCTTTGTTAGTGCTGGTTCAGCCTTGCCCGGCAGTATCAGTTAGTGCCACTGTCATAAAATATTGTTAACGGTGTTCCACAGAGATTATAAAGATACAACTCTGAGATGTACATCATTTGAAGATCAAATTGCTCCACTGCTAACACAGCTGTTTTGAAAGGGCTTTCCTGTCAGCCTATTCTGTGGGTGATTTTATCACGTCTTCCATTTTCAATAGGATATTGCTGTTAACATGTGGCACTTCTGCCAACAAAAAGTTGTAAGCTTATCAATATAGCAATGATGCAAGCAGAAAAGCCTCCTCAGCAAAAAGCAGACTTAAATTTTAATGTCTATGAACACTTTTTCTCCTTTAACAAAGACAGTGCCTAAAACGAAGAAAGAAGCAATTCTTGTCCCAAGCCAAAGAACCAAAAAATGTCTCTATTTTTACACCACCATAAATAACGTGCAGAATTGCTGATGCCTGACTGAGGACTGGGCACAATTTGAACAAATATTGGTTTGCGCTGTATTTATCAAATTGGAATGATTGAGTACTCTCAAGCAGCATCTTTCATAGTGATGTATTTGTGCAGTGTTTCTCAATATCCTTCATGCCTTTTATTCAGTATTCATGTATCATTCATTCAGATGCCCTTTATTCAGTGCGCATACAGTTTTCAGCCATTCATTAGAATTTATCCAGTTCATTTCTTCTCCTGTATGGTTTCTACTTTGGTACTTGTTCCATTTCCCCCTTTTTCTGATTAGTTTTTATTCTCGTCATATTTTGCTGCCACTCACAACTTCATTTATTTTTGCTTTCTCTGAATGCGGCGCAATAAGTTTATACATACTTAAATTGATGCTGTATTTTCCTTTGATATCTCATACCAATTGTATTAGAAACAAAGGTGTGAACACGTGATAGAAATGTGAACACATTGCTTCCATATTCCAACTATTACTATGACAGCGAACATATATTTCTAACACTTTTTACCAGACAGACAAACCTGAATCATCTCCTGGGTGCTTTTGCATGAAATCTAAGTAATCTGAAAGATTTTTTTCATAATATGTTTTTACTTCAATTTCAAGGTAAAGAAATATTATATTTAAAACGGAATTTTTAATAATGGAAATTTCGTTTGAGGTGCTCAGTATTATATACCATGCAGTTCGTTAAACTGTGATTCCAAGTAGAGACTAAGGTGAAAGACACAGGACTCTTGAAACTAAATAACTGATGTACGAAATCTTCCCTTCTAGAGAAGCTTTGACTGCAGTGGCATTGTGGGCAATGAAACGAAGCTCTCTAATGTTTCTAGGGTTTCTGAAGTCTTCTCAGGACAAATAAAGTCCATGCCCCACGGTGCAACCAGTGCACACCCAAAGTAGTCCAGGTGCTGTACCTCCTTTGATCTCTTTGAAAGCAGTTTAGGGTGGTGCTTTACTCCAGCAATCATCTGTTGATACAGATTACACTGAGGAATGGGAGTTATGAACTAGACTGTGATTTTAGGAGTTCCTCTGGAAAAAAAAAGAGAGAGTGGTGAGTAATTCAACTCCAGGACATCTGATGTCTCAGATGAAACACTCAACGCTCCCTCCCTGCCTGCTCTTTGCTGGGCAGTGGGAGAGGATTTAATATTAAGGGTGAGCTGCTGATTTCTGCGTCGAATGACGGGGCAAAGATCTGCTGTTACCCATTTCTCCCTACCAGCTTCTGATGCCCTCGACTATTAGACTAGTAACCACGTTCTCGCTGCACGCTTCCTTCAGCACAACTGAACTTCAGCTCCAGGAATATATCCGTAGTCCCCCTTCACGGAGCATATTCCCAAACTGCCTCTGCAGAGCAGAGTCTGGATGTAACTTTGGGAAGGGTGTATGGGAATGTGGGAAACGGCTATGACCTTCCTGCAAAAGACGAAGGGTGGCGGGGAGCTACATGAAGAAGTGAGGTAATGGTAGAGTCAAACAGCGACAGCCGGAGCAAACTAATTGCTGCAAAGGACGGTCACGCTCAGTGCCAGCCCCTGCCTTATGCCAGGCTGGTGCTCGCTCCTTACTGAGCCAATCCACGCTGCTAACTGGGATAGAAAACACTCGGTCTTTTGCTGAACGGGCTCGCGGTTCCTCCGTGGAGCTGAAACTTCTCAGTAAAGGATGAGTTTGTTGTTAAGGACTAGCAAGTCAGGAGAGGTTGGCTGGGAGAGGGGAGGACAGGCCTGCCTTGTTTAGGCTGCAGACAGTTTCACCACTAAGCCTGTCTCATCTATCTCCACCTTCATCAGAGGGAAAAAAGAGTCCTGTTTTTAATAAGGCTTGGGATGAAAGCTGTGGTGAGAAAACTGAGACTGCTGTAAGCCCACCGATGTGTGTATTAATTCCCCAGTTTTAATGCCTGTTCATTCCTGCTTGTTGCTGTTATTTTTTTGCTGGTAAAACAGGAGTCCCACCTTCCACGTAGATGGCCAGTATACAAGGACCGTACCACACACTGGTATCTGCCGCCTGCCTGAAGCTACAAAGCTTGAGGAATGTTAGGTCCTGGCTTACCGCTGCCCAACAGAATTCAAGCACTTTAAGGGCTGATGGTTGCCTTTGCCCTGTGACAAGGAGGAGACAAACAAAAGCTACTTTAAAAAAGTCAAGAAGAAATAAAAATCCTCTCTGGGAGCTGGAAAATGCATTTGTGTAGAAGAGGCAGTTGAAAAAAATCTTCTGAGAGCGGAATGTTATAAAATCCCCCACAAAAAATGCCAGGTATTAGGGACTTTCCTAACATTTCTAGAAACTATTCATATGCAAAACTTTTAAAAACTCTTTTTCTTTGTTTTGTTAAGAGAAAACCATCTGAATCAAGAGATGAAGTGAAAATTCACTTTTTTTTTTTTCTCCTTTCTTTCTTCCCTAACTCATAAAGTGCTAGTAATAAGCTGCGCCCATCATGATTCCATCCTTGTGCCTGTCTGTCACTTGTTCAACCTGATTGCATTTGGGCAGACACCGAGCAGGTCGACAGAGAACTGCCACCTGTCCTCCTGGAGCAGCAGCCCCTCAGACAAAAGCCGGAATAACGGTGGATCTGCAGGATCCCCTTCTGTCCCTCTTGAGCCCCCCCTCTCTCTCTCATGGCTCTATTTGTACAATATGCGCTATATGGAGAGCCTCATTTGCAGTAGTCTAGCAGACAGACTGCAAGTCAACGGTAATAAACTGATAAATAATAAAGAAGCTGTAACATCAAATATCTCAATACCTGTAACTTATTAAGTAACAATAATTACTAAAGGTCACAATAACCAATGCGTTTGACTCCGTCAAAATAAAAACACTGAATTTTTTCTGCCCATGTTTTATACTTCTCAGAGGTAATTACACTTCAGGACATGACACTCAATATTCCCTTATTATCTGTTAACTGCCAGCTCTTGCTGTTCTGCCCTTCCATTTTGTCTTTGGTTGAGGGCAGAATTTGCTTAAGGTGACCTTAGCTTCTGAATGACTAATTGAAAATTATTTCCTATCATTGAAAGAGTAGTATAAGTTGGAAAATAAAGGAAAGCTAGCCACAAAAGGCTTGAGAAGGGGGAATTCTAACTTAGTGTGAATTGAACACTGGTAGCGAGGAAAGGAGGAGGTGTGTGGATTCTGTAGTTATGCAAAATTGTATTAGTAAATTCAGATATTTCTAAAGAAAACTTAAAATTGTCTTTTAATAAATACCAACAAAGAGAAACCGAGGATTCAATTTTCACCTGAAGTTTCAAATGGAAGCATTAGTCCTATCTGCTAATATTACTGTAATACTGTTGTTCTTAGAAATTTTCTCTCTCCTCTCTGCTTTTTTGATGAGGTCTTCCATATCATGATTTACAACAAACAACAAATGTTCTTCTCAACAACTCAACAACTACCAGCCTGATGCTAAATTTAAGTAAACAGAGGAAATCAAACTTTCATTCTGAACGAGTGAGTATTTTCTCTGAATGCTGATGACGTTTCTTCGGGAGAAAACCTTCCTACCACCACCCAGCATGTACTGTCTACTCCAGTGCCATCTCTTGTGATAGTATCTTACTAGATCATGAAGAAAAACAGAGAGGCAATTCTGCAAAAACAATTTATGCATTATAGTGTGCAGAGTTTAGACCCTTTCACCAAATTTTAAAACAGCTTATACTATTTGTTATATGTTAAGACTCATGAAACATTGCTGGGGAAATGCAAGATGGAGAAACTTTAAAATACATATTATGACACTTTAAAATATTTGTGCTTTTAAAATGAACACCAAACACCTGTCAGGTTTAGTATCTGAAATCTACTGGTTTTTCCTTAGATGAATTAAGAAATCTAGACCAAAGATTTGTTCTCTTGCTCTTCTTTTCTTCCCATTTTTTTATTTTTCCCAAATTTAGCTTATTTTCCTGTGGGCAGCACCATCACAAAGTGGATCGCTCCCAACCACAGTAATATTGGCCAGCTTTCTTTTCAAGGCCAATGGTCTCTATACACTGCACACATCTGTAAATGAATACTATATATGCAGTACTTGAGCATCCTGACTCTGTTTTCAGTGAATAAAGTAGAGGATTAGGTATTAGTGACTGTTGGTCTCTACTTGTAATGTAGAAGGATGTGGTGTGCAACCTTTAGAAAGTCAGTCAGGGGTTTACCTGGTTGCCTCCTGGTTTTCAAGGTGACCTAAAAAGGACTTGAGTTGGTTTTTGTGCTTTCTCATTCTGAAGAAGTGCTTCAGAATTTGGTTGGGGTTTTTTCCCTGCTTTTCTCCTTCTTTTTTTTTTTTCTTTTTTAATTTAAACTATTAGAAACATCCATTATATTTTTTCTTTATTCCTGCTAGAAAAGCCATGCTTGAACCTTTTAATTTTATAGAAAAAGAGTATTACTTGGAGGCATGGAACCATTAACTAGTACGACTATTGATGTATTTGTTGAAGTTGAATGAACATTTAAAGAATCTGATGGAAGGGAGGTGAAACACGGAGAGGCAGGAAACAGGATTACAAAGTCAAGCAGAAGTACATTTCCTTCCCTGTTGCTCACTTGTGATATGTTTATTTCACTAAGCCTGATACTCAGCATCTTTCTAGATAAGCAGATATCTCATCTTTCACATAATTAAAAAACAGGGAGGAAAACCCCCTTCTGTCTATTATTTTATTTTCGAAAGAAAAAAAAAACAACTTTGGTATAGTTGTGTATCTCAAAGATATGTGCGGGCGGGAAGGCATAATCATACAGACTTATTTCCCGTTTTCACCTTCAAATATGACAAACAACATTTTGCCTTGATTTGTTTTCTACCTTTGTTTATGCATCCAGGAAGATGAAGACAGTACTAGAATACAAAGAAAGAGTAGACCTTTGTGTTACCCCGATATAGGTAAAATGCTTGGGAAGTTTTTGCGAACTGTATTTAAACAGGCAGTATTCTTACTAAAAAAACTTTTTCTACTAGAAAGGTGGCTCTGTTTTATCAAGGTCTTTAAGAGGAAGTACCGGTGACACGATCTATTTAGACTGCTCTTGTTAAACTTTTATTTTTAGATTTCCCCTTGGCCTCTGAAAATACATGAGAGAACTTAAAGGCAACCTCATTGTTTTAGACAACTCTGTTGATGTGTGGGAAGTCCTAGTACACAGGTCTGAAGTGTAGTTCTGCTTTTCTCATATTGTATAATGCATGATTTCCAAAAGATCGGACATTTTTTTAGGGCACATGCAACCTAACTGCAATAGGCAAAGCTGCAAAAGCTCAGCGAATGAGCGCTGAAGACAGAGTACCTTTTTTTCCATCCCCCAGTTTGCCCCCACATTCCACTGCTGAGTCCCTCCCAGCAAACACTAAAACCAGCCAAGGAACGGTCTAGGGAAACAGCAGATTTCGAAGCAGGTAGGGTGAGATACAGCTACAGAAAACATATGTCTGTAGATCTCATCATCACACTGTGCTGTGCTGCCAGGAGGGGATGAATAATGTAACGGTGTTTCTTATTTAAATGAGATTTATTTCAGAATAAAAAAAAGTACCGTGTTCTCTAAGAAAAAGGGTAAAACAGCAGAGGAGAGAGAGGACTGGGGTTTTTTGTTCCTCCTCCCCCCTCCATCTTCTGGACACAAAGACCTGAGTATCATTAACTAATCTCTCAGGCAGATATTTGACTGCAACTGAGTGCTTAATACTCCAGAATGAACAAAGGCCACAAGATGTTGTTTAGTTTGTTTGCTTGTATTTTTCTTCTTCTTCTAAGTCATCCATTCTACAAAAACAAACTGAAATGTTTACAAACTGTCAGAGTTGTGTTATTTAGGTAATAAATAGGAACTAAAAAATATCTTACTTATCATAAGTAACCTTTTTTTTGGTCTTGTGTCAATCATTTTTAAAAAATGTTTACTCTCTGATGTGCAGTCGCCAGCCTGCGATTGCCAACAGCAGACAGCTAGCTGCTTTCAAGTACAGACTTCTGTGTGGGGTTTCACATCTCTGTGCCAAAATTTTTCGTTAACAGCTTTAATGGTTGAACTGGAAAGTGCACTGGGGGCAAGATGCTAATGTGAAAAATCAATCCAAATTGTATTAGACAGCAGGACACACTGCTTCGAAGCACATTTCCTACTATAATTTGTTGCTTTGTTGATATGGCAGGTTACACAAGCACTAAATACATGTAAATAACATTTCGAAATGGATCTTCTGTGGTGTATCAGAAACTTTCTCTATTTTGTTCCATTCTCACCCTGTTGTAAGCTTTAACAGGAAACTGCAGCTTAAACATCAATGGCTATGTTTCCATTCTTCGCAACAGTTTCTCAGCACAGTGCTTATTAGAATTGTTTGTTAAGTACCAACTGGAATGTCCTGTTTCAGATCTAATGCTATTTTGCCCATTTTGTTTGATATATTGAAATAAATAATCGTAGGATCCCTCATGCATGTACCTTTCTGGTGCAGTGTCTTTGTGTAAATAGTCATCTGAACTAAAAAAACGTTTATATGTTCCTTTTAGCTCTATCTAGAGAAGTACAAAGATGTTAAGTTCTCATTACAGATGGAAACAAGGCGGGCAGCATAACCAAGAACCTGAAACAGAACCAGGAGCGCACTACTGTGTTACTGTTTTAAGTAGTATCGTAAGATGCCATTTTTTCATACTACGTAGAAACAGGGTGAATTTTATATGGAAAGAAATGCCGTAATGTTAATATATGCTGATTAAGATAACAGAAGATACTTTCAGATGCTATTCCAGATCTTTCCATAAAAGTAGGGCTGTGTAGGAGACAGAAATATAAGTAAAGTATTATTTCCCAGCTCCACAGTGTAATTACAGTGCATCCAAAAGCTCACTTTGATATAACTGGTTGGTGTGAATCAGCAAATCTGGTGATTTTGCCTGACCTCTCCCTTTGTAAGCACACCCCAAGGTGTTAGTGGTGCGCACACAGACCTGCTCGTTCGGCAGAATCCCCATCGCCCTCCCTCCCCTCATCTTAGGCTCTAGCAGGTCTGGTGAGCAGGTAAAGTTCACCGGTACCTGAGAATCTGCTGTGAGTATTAAATGAGTATCATGAATAGACCTCATTTACAGCAAATTTTTCCCCAGAGCACACAGTATACTCATTAACTCAGGCTTCAATGGTAAATGGGCAGAGCAGCTCTTCTTCTTATTCCTGAAATCTGTTATTTCACTTTTATAAAGGAAGATTTATGTAATCAGATTTTCCCCTGAATGCTGTAAACCGTGATGTGGCAAAGATGCATGTTGCCATTAATGAGAAGGGATTGCTTTCAAAAGTTATCTTGAGACTAGAGCATAAATGAGAGCTTCAGTTATGAGCAGGACGATTCTAGGAATTTCTGCTTTTTTCCTGATGTAGCTGTCACGCAGCCATCGCAGTGCGCAGCTCCTGGGAGCTCACCTGAGCCCACACACGGGCCAGGCTGCATCCCACAGAGCTACACCTCCTCTAGCAGGTACCCGCCGAGTGCTCCACATTTCCAGCTTGGAGTGTGGGGGAAGAACATCCTTGAGATGAACGTCACTGGATTATTCAAAGACCCACAGGCAACTGCCCGCCGGCACCATTCCCAAATGGAGCGCTGGGACGCTGGGGTATGGTGGCCATCTCTGATTCCCGGGATGATCCGAGCCTCCCCTGCCTTGGCTTTCCTGGTGCACTGCAGCCCGGCTGCTCTCCCTTAACGCAGACGGTGCCTGTCTTCCATGAGCGTGTCTGTATTTCACCCCTCACCTTTGTCTACTGAATCTACTCAGGTATGGCACAGGAGCTTACGTCAGGGACAGGCACGCTGTCATTTAAAAACATTCCTTCGGAAAACTAAGATGTAATTGTTCATGGGTTAAGGTCGTGTAGACTCTTGGCATGTGCACTTGGGTTCCTAGAAGTGCTAGGCAGCTCTTCTGAGCTTCACATCTGCCCTTTATGTTTTGTTGTCATGGCAACAGCACAAACCATCTCCTTTTGACTAATCTGTTTCGCTTTTCTCCATCTAGGTTTTAAGCAGGAGAAAGAACAATAGACATAGTTTCCCCCCCTCTTTCCTTCACTGCCTCTGAACGTTTTCTCTCCTCATCCCTCTCCAGAACCGCTGCTGGGGGGAGCAGGGATTCTGTAAGAATACAGACAGAGAATTTAACCTTTGCAAGTGACTGTGCCGTGCAGTCTCCCGCTGAAGAGCACAGCAACAAAAGGCTGCTCTGCTATAAAAATTATTCCAATTTACTGAGTAGAGAAGTAATAACAATGTAAGTAGTAAATATGAAGGATTTTAACCTAAAATGCTGACCCTGATTTTAATATACGTGCATTTATACCAGATTCATGTCAAGATGCGATGCTTCAATGAAAGCAAGAAATAGAGAAGCAAATTACTGAGAGCTAGCAGTAACCTCAGCTGCTTAGCTAAGTTTCTCAGCGCTTTTTCAAGTGCTTATAACTCTGCCAAATCGCATGTTTCCCGGTCAGTGTTTCTTTTTGCCTCAAGATAATTCCGGAAATGTCAGCAGTCTGAGCAGAAATGCCACGTTCCATAGTTATTTCTCTAATGGTGAAAGACCAGGCATGGTCTCTGTGGCCTTAAAGCAAAGGTGCCAGGCAGACCCACCTTCCTGCTAAGCCTTCTACTCTTTGCTCTTCATCAGGCCTAGGGTTGCCCAAAGCTTTGTATTGCAAGCACAAGGCAGACAAGTTCTCACTTATTCCACTACTTCCATCATTATTTTCATGGAGCAACTAAGATCTTTATGTAAAGATGCTTCAGGTGAAGCTCAGAATAGAACATTTTCTCCATTTTATAACAAAAATGAATCCCAGGGAGATCTTTCAGGTAGGCTGTGCTTGGCTGTGGTGTTGGTAACTTGTGGGCATAATTCCCTCTAGATTCAGTAACAGCACCGGGAATCTTGAGCCTAATGAGTCATTTGCTGTCTAGAAAACAGATGCACAAGCCATTTGTAAAGCATGCATTGCTTCCTCTTCTAAGGCTGCTCTTCACTAACAATCTAGTTGTATTTCTAATCAAATATTAGTCCCTAATTTTGCCTTTTGTCAAGAACTACAGATTGCTTTTGCGTGGCTTTTGTTTGTTCTCTAATTTTAATTATTATTGCTATTGTCATAGTATTTAGGAAACTATACCGTAGCTCAACATACTACTCTGCATATTTAGGGATAAATGCTGGCTTCCAGCACTATCTGATTGAACTAGTATTACTTAATGTTGTAACACAGTTTGGCTCAAAATAATGAACAAACATTGCCCTCGGATCAGGTATGGAGGTGGAACAGCTTTGTGTGTGTGTGTGCGCACACTCTACATCTGTCTGCACATCTGTGTGTGTAGCACAGAGGGGAAGGAAGGGGAGTGACCTGTGAAATTTCAAAGAAGTGCTTGCGCTCGAGAGCAAAGCGGAGGTAAAGGTGGGCTTGTGGTAACTAACCTTCACAGAAAAATCACACCAACACTGTTTGCAAAGTCACTAGAAGTGAAAAGATGTTTACAAATGCAGCTTCCTCTCCGGTTTAGGAACCCCAACTTTCCTCCATCAAAGCCGGTTAAAAAACTCGCTAGCTTTACAGCATACCCTTCCAGTCTCCCTTTCTCTGGGTGGTATGTTGGGACAAAAGGGACCATGGCGCTGGACTGTGTACATCAGTCACCTTTTCCTGGTGTCGTCTCATGAAACTGTCACAAACTAGCTCAAACTGCATGAGTTAGGTATCTGCAAGTGCATCCAGCTGTGGGTGGGGAGCCAAATGCCGAGTTCCAAACTTCTCATATAAAATTCAATCAGTGATGCATGAAAAAAAATTAGGCTCCATAATTACATCACTTGCATACTCCAATTTAAGGACATTACAGCAGATACTGTCCATCCTATGCATCATGTACAGTTCACAGTCCATTAATACTATTTGACAGTTAATAACAAGGATAGGCTGTCAGCTGATTACAATTACTATAGCATTTTTTCCCTGATGTACTTACCTAACCAATAAAGAAATAAATTTAACAGCTGAATCTCAGAACAATGCCTGTGCAGCTCTATAGAACATGCAGCCCATACTTTGTCTAAAAATGCATTTATCACCTATGTTCTACAAATTAAAAGTTATAATATTTTACACAAAAATCCGTAATACCTGTGTCACAGATTTCTTAAGACATAGTTTAAATTATTTGCCCTATCCAAAATAATAATAATAAAAACCCCTCGCAAGAGTCTGGTCCTACTCCAGCCCATAGGAGTTATTTTGGAAATTGGAATAGGCTGTGGGTGATAGCGCTAAAGGTCAAAAGAAATCAGGAAAAGCTCTAATAGTGAAAGTGCTGTTCAGTATGTGGTAGTTCACATGCATATTTTGAAACTGAACTGAGTAGCTTTTTATCTAAATACAGGTTATCTACTGTTGATATAATGGAGAAAGGCCAACATTATTAGTGATTGGGAAGAGCTGTTGTATTTTTTTTTTGCTCAGCTGGAGCTGTTTTACTGCAAAGCTTAAGACTGAGATCCTTTTTAATAAGCGGTATAATTCCAGCATCATACATGTGCTCTCAAGAAGTTCATAATGCTTTGGACTGCAAACCTCCAGACTTTTGCAGCCCAAAGCAGCAGAAAGACTTTGCTGCTTGAGGAAGCTTGCTAAGTCAGGGCCTTACAGTACTGCAGGCTGGTCAAGAAAACAGGTTGGTGCCCATCTCAACTGGAGCAGCATTTCTTTTCAGAGGTGGCAATCAAGTGAAATGATGGGTTGGGCTATTCCACATGGACTTTTACTGTTGTTTTGTCTGCCGAAGGAAAAGACCAGCTCTGATGCTGTCTCTGCAGCTGTAACTAGTATATGGTGACTGTAACGTATCTGTATGGTTGCAATGAGGACGCCTGGGCGTTTTGGCTTGTTCTGGAATGGTGACTCAGATCCTTGCCACCTGAGAAACCACTTAATCAGAAATCACTTTAGATTCCCCTTCTCTTGCTTTTCTGGAATAAGCCTCCTTTGCTTTGTGCTCTTTGGGAAGCACATCATAATATAATTTCCAAACATGCCAGTACTTAAAGGAAATGGTTTTAATTCTGGCCATTTTCACACTGGGATGCCAAATTGGTATGCCAGATTTCACAAAGCATGCAGAGCTGCCATTTCAAGTTTCGGTCAAAATTTTAGAATAAAAGAAGTGGTGGGAAGAGAAGAAGGAACGGTGAGAGACTTTAGTTTTGTAGAGCCTGTATGTAAATATAGACCAGCCCTTCCGCACGTGCACGTTGTGATGGTATAATCATAAATGCACAATCTTTTAAGCCAGAAATACACCAATGCAACTGCTTATTTCTGTGCCCTGAAATACTGTTTCCAGGTGTTTGCTACTGTGTGAGAATACCTTTACTAAGGTGATACAGCTGTGTCTCAGCCCTATTGTGGTAAAGTGTGCCAAGACCACGACAGAAATAATAGCATTAACATTTCTGCAGTTAACTCCAAAAGCAGTTATGTAAATTTGGTGTTTGAGCAGTACTGAAATTATTGGATAGTGCTGCTACACACACTAGAAAAGAAACAAAAGGCAAATTTAGTTTTAAGTTACACGAGACTGCTTGCATAACAGCAGAAGAAAAAGTGGTAGTGATGGAAATATTGTCACATTTTTAAGGGGCCACCGTTAGGGATAAAGAATAGAAAGAGACACAGCTGTAAAGAGAAGAAAATAATTGGCAAGGCCATGCTAAGATTTTCCAGACCAGTGTATTTCTATATCAAATAAAGAAAATGTTTTGCAAGCAATATAATTGTCATTTAAGTACTTACGGAAAACACCATCAAAGAAGAGAAAAAAAACCCCAAACTTTCATTAAACTCAGATGCATATCTGTTTTATGCAGAAGATAGATGTCAGGAAGTAGGTGACTAATGAAGTGGAACTCTGAGAATCCTTGCCTTAGATAAACAATTATTAGAGAAACATTCCGCCAATCAAAATAAATACCATTTTGCAGAAGCCTAACGGAAAATCCTTTAAGCCACTCATAACAAATAATCCCAACTAAGCATAAAATAGCAAACATGCTAATGATTTACAAGGGTTGCTTTTTCAGGATGCTGCTTTAAGCCCCAAATATGCATTTTTATTCCATGTGTCTGAAAGGTAGTAATTATATTTGTAATGAACCTGAACACCCATAAGCACTATAAATTCTTATTTTTGAGAGCTCGGTGAAACACAGATACACACAGAGCTAAGAAGTCACAGCACTTGTATCTGAGCAGCATGCATTAAAATGTGAATTATTGTTCCACAGCGTAACAGGCAGTGGAATTACTATTTTGAATTCTCTTGTTGAAGGCTTGGTCTTCCCGTAGCTGCCTGGAGCCTATAGCAATCAGGACAGCTCTGAGCTGTGCACAGGAACAAACTGTGTTCAACAGAGGTTGGGCACTACCTTTAGAAACCGATAAGAGTGTGTAATTTGTCATCTGAAGTAACGACCCACCTGCAGCAGCTTCCGGATTCTTTTCAGGTTGTGTATCAAGAGGAGATTCTTCTCCTGTGAAACCCGCTCCAGCTGTTCATCCACTTGTATCAGCAAATTCTGCAAAAGGATTGTTGCCATTGCTTCGTTGTTGGACGCAGCCTCCCTAAAGAATCAATGAACGAGAACCACGTGCGTTTAAAATGTCGTAAGAAGTGTCAATCTGTCTGTACGGAAAACTATAATCCATTCAGAAATCTAGGCAGCAGAAAAAGGCTTTAAATACATGGTGACTTGCATATAGCTAGAGGTTTTTGAATAATTGATTTTACAATCCTTTTATTTATGTTCAAGTAGACACGCAGCTATAATGACAGGGTGAGGATGTTCTTAGCACAGGCTATGGAGTCAGCCAGATGGGAGACAACCAGGGTTTTCTAGTTTCCAGTCCAGTGAATATTTAAATATTTTTATCCCACTTTCCAGAGGGAAGAAGCTTTACGCATACTATCCCTCTCACTCTGTCAGTCACACAGATATGATTTTGGAATTTGCTGCCCGGCTTCAGACAAAGTTGACAGTGGGCTCGAAGTCCAAAAGATAGTACGTTCTTACAAGTTTCACAGAAAACTGGCAGGTTGGTAGAGGAGAGGAATCCAAATTAGTGCCTCCACTGAGGAAAACGGCAGTAATAACTTGCTCCAGGAGGCAACAGCCAGATGGCCCGTCAGCAGATATATATCTTCACACCAGGCACCAGATGAGCCTTCGCCCGGCCAAACTATTTGGGGATACAGGAAGACTCTGAAGCTACTGGTGAAGGGTATGTAGGGGACAAAGGACACAAACGCATACAAAAACAGGCTTTACTGGTTCTGCTGTTAATGGAACAGCTTGGTACATGAAGGGCAATAACATTAGTGAGCAAAATAGAGGAAGACAGACTTTGGACAGCATGGCACCCTTGTCCTTGGGATATTGTCCCTCCATGTCCCCCCAAATGGCAGATGCCTCTTTGAGATAGGCCTGCTAAATCTGGCAAAAAGGAGATTTTAATGCTTCCCATGTTCCTACAGCCCCATAAACACTGAGCTATAAACTGTAAGGAAAGACTATAGTCTTTAGCAGATTTTTTTTTTTTTTTTGCTTTACAATACTCCTCCAATAGTCTTGTGGATTTAGGTTGAAAAATTGAGATGTCTCTTCCTGGTACGACTAATATGAACTTTTTTTTTTTTTGGCATTTAGTTCTGAATTTTCTTACGATAACTATGCAGTGAATTCAATCCAAATTTGTGCATAAATTCATCTCCTAGAGAACAGTTCCTGCAAAATAGCTGGCTTGTTCCCCAAAATTGTATATCCAGCTTTAACTCCAGTTTTGGACAAGTGAATAATTTTATGTTGCAAGAGCTAAATATATAACATTTCCATTGAAAACTACCTTGCATTATTTTTTTCTATGGAAAACCTGTAATAACATTAGTTTACTAGATCATTTGTATTGGATTTTGTTTAGGAAAAAGTTCATTTGAAACCTCATCTCCAGGCATTCCCTAAATTTAAACTTTGACAGTTCAATAGGCGAAATCCATAGCTAGGGGAATCCTATTCTTGGAGTGCAGGTGCCTGCACATTTCACAAATGAGCAGCCTAAAATCTGCCAGAAAATGAAAGAATTGTTCATGACTGAAATCATATGAGAGGGAATAAAGTTAATCCTACCAATCTTGGCTTTCTATCCATTGTGCTAGTAGATGGCGGATTTCCATGGGGAAGTTATCGTCATAGAACTGGTCTACCTGCTCCAAAAACTTTATTTCCAGTTGTTGAACTTGACTCCATTGGGACATGCTGCAAAAGAAAAGATGAAATATATTTGCTATTGAAAGGTGGATATGAATTAATAACCCAGACTGCATAAGCCACTTATTTTCATTGTAGCTCTTTTTTATTATATACTTTAATATTTCTGTTTATTCCCCGTCTTTCAAAACAGATGGTACTTGGCTAACGTCAGTTAGAGGGAAGAGGGAGAAAAGGGAGCAAGACCATTAAACGAAGTCCTAGCTCTTACATTTGAATGGGCACCTCTGCCAATTTCCTTCCTTAGTGCAAATGCTTTGGGGTACTCTATAATGCTTATAAAGCAGGGAGCTAATAAATTTATAATGCTTATAAACACCAGCCTCTCTTTCAAGAGAACAGCTTAGGATTGCACTCTTCAAATCCAGGTAAAACTATTCTTATGAAAGAGTAGTAGAAAGCAATGAATTTGCTGCTCTTGGTGGATTCATACCACTCTGTTTTTAGCTAAAGCCACTGATGGTTGTATGTTACTGTGCTGTTCCTAAAGCCTCCTATCTTCTGTTTGGAGAGTACTGCTTGGTTTGCAACCTGAATTATTTACGTAGTACATCTTTTCCATTTTTAATTGCCACAGAGTTCTGAGATGTGATGTTACAAGAAAAATAAATACATTGGGAAGTGTAAAGTCATACGAAAACTAAGAGACAAGCAAGAGTAGGATCACTCAATGACAGGCTCTGAAATTCTTACTGAAATAACTTTCCCAATAAGGTTTGGGTGTTTACTGAGATACTGGAGTTAGAAGCTTGGTTGTTCCAGATTTTAGGTGGGCTGAATTGTCTCTGAATACCTGCTGCTCTCCATGGGCAAAAGAGGTTGTTTTGAGGGAGCAGACTCTCCACAAAGATGCCTCAGCCTCAGTGACTCTCTCTCTCCTCTTAGGAGAATGCCACCTTTCTGATACCTGCACTCCAGAGTTGCACCACATCGTCATTAATCCCGCTGGTGAAAACACTATTTTCACCAGCGGGATTTTTTTTTGAGTGCAGGAAAGACTAAAGGTAAAACACTGCCTCGGGGCAGGCTACGCCAGGCGGTAATTCCAGACGTGGCATGTGGATAAAAAGTCAGTGGTAGGGCTGAGGACAGGCCTTGGTGGCTGAGCAGAGAAGAGGGATGCCCCAGGGCCTGTGTCCTGGGATCCTGGTCCTCGAGTGGGCTCTGCCCACACCCTGACCCCATGCTAAGACTTGTCTTCCCTTTCGTTAGGGCGTTTGTGTTAATAAACTACACCAAATCCAGTCATGGACTAAAGGTTGCACTGCAGTAGGTCAACATATTATATTACATCTCTTTGAGAATTTTGATAAAAATTTTCCTGAACAAAAGATGACATTTCATCAAAACTGACGTTCTTAAAGAAAGTTAACTGCTTCGTGCCAGCTCTTCTATTTCCAATTCTGAATCATAGTTTCAGAAGAGCAACAGCTGAAGCTGAGGATACGTTATATTTTTAATGCTGTGGTCTTTCATTTTGCGTTTCCTTAAGTCAGAGGAAACAAAACAAAAAAAAAAAAAGAAAAGAAAAAAAAGAAAAGAAAGAAATATCTCAAAGTGTAACGGAGCCCTGAGTACTTACTCATGCAAAAGTAAAAGTGACAGGTTTTAGTTTCTCCTTAACAAATGGCTGGATGGGATGATTGTGTGTGCCATATGAAGGACACTGCATAACGTCAGTGGAAATGTGCCCAGTGACATTTCCCTCCTCTTCATTACTTCCACTCAGAGAGGAAAAAATATTGCCCGAACGTTTCCTTTGTTTCTTTAAATTGCCTTTCACTGTCTTTGTTGCTTATACTGATAGTTACAAAGAACCACAGACCTTATTTCTTGAGATACATACAAGGAACCAAGTCACGATGCATTAATAACTCGCGCTCAGAAGGAAAATAAATAATCAAACACATCAATAAATAACTGAAAGCCTGTTCGCTTTCAGTGGGACTTCTAACTGTAATTTCTGGTGAATTCTGGTGACTATATCCTAAAAAAAAATTAGTAAGAAGGCTTAATATTATTATCCAAAGAGGGGGTGAGCAGATTTTGTCCAGGCTGCCCCATCCCTTAGGGATGCTCCCACGCGTAACCGCTTCCCAGGCACACGGGCGCAGGTTGTCGGCGGGATTTTTGGAACAGGCTGGGCACGACGCGTCCCGCCGCCCCTCTCCCCGTCGCGCAGCGGGTTAGAGAAGCTCGGGAGAGTTACGGCTCGTTCTGGACCGCCGGTATCGCGACGCTGCGGTCAGTCGCAATAGTGACAGCGCCGCTGCTTGCTTTCCCGCTTTTTGGTTTTTTCCTTTTTTTTTTTTTTTCCTTTTTAATACGCGGCCAAGCGCTCGCTCAGACGCCTGCGAGCCTCTGGCCGACGGCACCGCCTACACCGGACCCGAAATTCCTCCCGGCGCGGCGGGCAGAGCACCGGCTGCGCCCTTCCCCAGCGCCCGTCCCTGCCACAGCGGCAGGGAAGGACAGGACAGGACCGCCCCCCTTCCCTTTCGTCGCCCCACTTGCCTGCGCCAGCGGGTCCCGGCGGCGGCTCCCTCCAGCCCGGCGGCTCCCTCCTGTCNCTCCCCGCCGCCCCCCAAAAGCCCCCCGGGTGTCTCCGTGCAGTTGTGTTCCAGCTGGGCGGGTATGGGAGAGCCAGAAGCCATGGCAGTTTCCTAGGGAAAGTTCAGAGGAGGGAGGGGTTAATTTGTCTTCAGGAGACTTAAAAAAACCTCAAAACAAACAACAAAACCACCAAACGTTAAAATCTTTCCAATTCGTACTGTGGGGCCCCGGCCTGGGCGCCACGGCGGCCCCCTGGGGAGGGGGACATGGAGCCACCAGCTGCCCCACACACCTACGCGCCGCCCGACGCCTGCTGGAACCAACAGCCTTCGAACGGCAAAGGGCAGCCCTTCCGTGGGTCTGGTGGTACAACGTGGCAACGACCTGTGCGGGGGCTTCCTACAGCATGCCTCCTTTCAGGTAGTACCTGGGATGAGGGAGCTTCTCTCCAAGGGAAAAGGTTTGGTGCCTGTCCTAAGGAGTTAAGGATCTGACATCGTACCTATCAACAGCATTCCTACAGCAAGGGTTATGGCAACAGAGACGTGCTCTGAGTATTTTTTCCCCAAAAGAGGTATATTATTGGAAAGAGGATTTCTGCAGTAGCAGGTGCAACTCTGCTAAAAACAGAGCGGAAAATGCTGAATTGTGACTGTTCCAGATCCACCTTACCACGGCACTGAGCTTGAGTGGTAGGAACGTGGCTCTGACGTGATGCAAAGCGGCCGCAATCTCCCCTAAAGAAGATCCTTTTACGTGACTACTGTTTTATTTGTCCTGTTTTGTCTTACCAGGAACCCCAGTCGTGAGCAAGGCTTTTCTGCACCAGGCTGTGCAAACCTGGAGTAAGAACCTGCCACGAGCCGACCGACTGGCACTGCACTCTCTGTGCGCTGGGAGGAGTATGGAATCTTGTTCGAGTGAAAAAGCCAGGTGCTGGAGATGCAGTTAAGAGGAAGGTGTGTCCCCCCCTATTGATGTGTAATTATATTTTCCAGATAGAGCAGAGGGAGAATTGAAAGTGAGCAGCTTTGATACATAGGCAACTTGTAGAAAATCATGTACAGGTGTCAGCAGTTGACCCGTGTCTGAATACCGGCTGGGTAGACATCATGTTCACTGTACACGTGCTTGAAACGAGATTTGGCGTTATCTTTAATAGCATTTAGAAATTTTTCAGGTGAATTTGTATAGCGAGCCAGGATCATAACAGAAGTCTGCAAAATCCTGATTTACAGAGTTGCGTAGTCCAGTGCGTATTTCAGTAGCCTCTGTTTACTTATGTTATTCTTTTATGTTGTACCATTGCATATTTGTTCATTACCTTTTTCAAGTGAGAAGAGGGTATAATGTACTAGAGGATTTTCTTCAGCCTCTTATTTTTTTGCTAAATGACCAGAGTGCAAAATCATGTTAGCTTTACAACCCAGAAACAAAAGGTAGGCATATAAGGCTGGAGGAATGCTTCTGTTGCTGTTCATGACCAGACGTACATCTGGTCCCAAATTGCATTTTGACTTCTGCAAGTGGCTGACCGTTCTTCATTCTGATTTAGCTCAACTGCCACTGGCTCGAAAGAGCTGACAGGAGAGCAGAATGACAGTATTTTCACTGCCTTTTTTTGGGAACTGGGGACCAGACTGAATATCAGACTTGATCTTTGTCCAAAGAGGTCAGTCCCTGAATACAGCCAGAGTTTGGCAAGTCTCTGCTCTGAGCTGCCATCTGTCCTTTAGATTTCAGCAAGCATAGGAAGCTATAGGGTTGCACTTTACTTATGTTTCTGGTTTTTCTGATGGATATCCTGGTATTTCATTCAGAATGCATACACGCATGCACATTTTATAATCTTGCCATAGGACTGCGTACTGTCATTTTGTATGTGTGATAAATAATATTAGGGATCGGTGGGAATTTTGTCAAATTTTGTGCTCTACCATTTGGTGAATACTCATCATTTTCTAAGGCAGCTGATTTTCACATGGTTTACTGTGTACTGGCAAGCTTGTGTAGATACCACCCTGGGATACTGAATTAGTAATTTGAGGACCACCCAGGAAATAACATTGATTAATAATTTGATTTCATGCTGTCAGTAGGGGGAACTATTGCACTGCACTTCTTTCTTTAGCTTTTAAATAAATATTGATAACTATTTCTTTTTACTTTTTAGATTAAGTACTCCTTCTCTGAGCATCCTTACATAACTGCTATCCATAATGATAAGAAGACAGGTAGCTCATACCATCCCAATAAAATAAGAGAGTAACAGGTTTCCAATCCCCTCTTTGCTTGCTGTTTCTCCACCTAACCTAGAAAAGAAGCTACATGGTGGAGAGGTTGCTATTTAGATGATACTATGCTTCATATTATCCGATGCAAATATCTATTCAGGCGTGCTTCAAGAGGCCAGGAGACAAAAGTTCAGTTAGGTGTCATTCCCAAAACCTAGGGTAATCAGAGGTCATTCTTCATCTGAGGTTCAGAGATCAGTCTCTGGGAAGATGGTTCCTATTCCCCTCTTCCCTCCTTCCTCCCCTGACTTTCTGGCAGGTATGGCAGTGAAGGCAGGTCAGTCAGTTGCTGGGATGGAGAGCAGCTGTGGAACCAGCTGTTGGGGGTGCAGGATTCTGGATCTGAGCCATGGCTGTGGAGGCAGTAGAAGAGGGATGTGATCCTCACAGCAAGGTGTGCAGGAAAACGAGTGGAGTTGCTTGTGGCTTTGCAGTAAGTCAGGGGGAACCCTGGGGCTTCAGAGAAGCTTGCTGCAGACTATGGAATGGAAGTGCACTTTATTTGGAGGAGGGGAATAAAGAGGTTTGGGGTCCCAGGGCGTTAGAGTTGGATAGCCAAAGGGGCTGAAGTATGGCTGAGCATGAAAAGGCCTGAGGTGTGCATGGGAAGATAAGGTAGCCTGAGGAGGGAGGTTCTGTTGTTTGAGGAGCCCAGGTGGGAGAGAGGAGGGTGTGGAGCAGCAGAACCTGCTGTCAGGGTGGTGAGGGCTAAGAGGTTCCCTTCTGAGGCTGAGGGACGGCTCAGCCCTATGCTCGTGGAAGAAGGGTCAGTGGGGTGTACTAGCACACCATGGAGGGTGTGATGATGCTTGGAGATGTGAGGGAAACTGCTGCGGAGCAGAACTGAAAACAGAAGAAAAGAGATGGTCTAGGTCAGTTCAAGGAACCTGAGGAGGAGAGCTACGTGGACAGGATCCTGGAGGAGATGGCTGGAGGCATGCAGTGATTCCTGCTGAGCTATCACATGAGGAGGGCGTGGAGGAGGCAGCTGCATGGGCTGGAAGGAGAAGCTTGGGGTGAGGAGCTGTGGCTCACGCTCAATGGAGGAGTTTAGTGAGGCACACTGGCAAGGCGGGACAGGCTGAAATGGTGCTTGCGAAATGGGGGGCAAGGAAGTCAAGAGCCTAGGGCAGCCCACGGAGGGGAAGGAGTTTCTTCAGCTGCACTGAGTCACAGTACACGGTGAGGGTGTATGGAGAGGCACAGGCCAGAAAAGGTCCAAACCGCTGTTGAGTTTGGCAGGTCAAGGTTAATCTTCACTGTGTAACGATTCGTTCCACTCCACCAGTGTTTTGGCTCCGGTCAAAGCAGGAGAATAAGAAGCAAGTGTCTAAATTGTGTGGGCTGTTTAAAAGGAAGAAAAAGTCTCAAGTGATGGAGAAGGAATTCAGGACATGGTAATCTTCTTATCAAAAGTTCACAAAGTTGTTTCTAGGAACACCGAGCCAATTTATTACTTAGATCTGTCTGACCTCCCTGTAATCAAGATTATCATCTCTTATGTTTGGCCTCTAGTCATCATACTCCTTGAGTAACCTTTAATTAGAGTACGTGTCATCTATCTTTTACATAAAGGAGACATTTTGCTTGTACATGCTATACATGCATTATGCCTTGGATCTGAACTGTTCATAGCTTTTCTTCTTACATTCAAAACGTGGACTTCTGGTCTCAATGAGACTAGTAAACACTGCAATCATGAGAAATTGTCTTGCTGACAGTGTAGTTCCTTCTAGTCAGCACAGCATAAATCAGCAGTTGTGCGTGCAGGTCACATCCCTTACTGTCCTCTATTTTGCAGAAAAAGACAGGAACAGCAATGTTGTTCTGAAGTTACATGTTGTAACAAGCTGTTTATGAACACTGGAAAGAACTCTCCGCTCTGTGTTTGTGTGTAGCTAAAAGAATGATTGTTATGCTTAGAAAAGATGGGCTTTTTTGGCTGTTTGGTTGTTCTCAATTGCTGAAAAACTTATCGTTTTCCCCCTTCCAGTAATGAGTGAACCACACGTGCAGATGTATAAATCCATATGAAGTAAAGATACACATCTTACCCAAATTCAAGATGGTATGGGATAGAAAAAAAGTAATTAACTTGCCATGTGGACAAAAATGAGGAATTATAGAAAAGGAAGTTTTCTCCCACTGAATTGGGCTCGGGTCTCTGCTTTCATGCCAGTATAGCCTTTTGATACTGCAGTGTCTAGCTTTGGCGGGGTTTTTGGCAGGTGAAGGTAGAGTGACCACTCAGTGCAGGAGCAGGTCAGAAAAAGTGCCCTCTAGGTAGGGGACTTCCCTTCTAAGGCTTTTTGCTGCAGCTTGTGCCTGTGCCCAGACCTCTTTAGCCTTGATGGAGGGTCCATGCCCATCCCTACCGCTGGGGAGAGGATTGCCTGCACTGGTCTATAGCAACATCAAAGATCTTCTGTCAAGCTGGGACATCAGGAGTTCTCTTCTTTTATTGCTGTCTTTGAACAATAGGTATGTTGCTTTCATGCATGCCTTGTTTATAATTTTACCTCTTGATGGCATATTTGCAATTTTGCGCTGGGTGGTTTAATGTGTATGATAGGAAGGCTTGTAGGCATTGGCTCTCAAGAGAAAAGATTTGGATGTTCTGGTGATTTTTTTCTGGGAAGGAGGTACTCTAAGGAGAAAGAAGCCTGTGCATCTCTCTTGCAGAAGTTAAGGCCAATGCCACTTGGGGTCCTACAGTCACCATGCAAACTTACACAGTGACAAAATTAAGGTAGGAAGAAATTATCTGACAGGCCTCAATTCCACCTGAATGTCAGTCTGCCATTGCTTATGGAAAGGGCAGGTGTGGAGAAATGGAGGAAGCATGGAAAGAAGTGGGGGCAAAGAAAGTAGTTTAGAAGAGCAAGGAGAAGGAGGGGAGCTCTGGGGTCCTTGTATTAATTACCTTGTAGTGTAAATGAAACAGCCTTTTGATAATGAAAAAAATGCACATGGGGAATATAATAATAAATATGCTTTGTCTAGTATTCCTCCTCTGAAAACTATTTTTTCAGGAATTTTCATCGCTTGATATGTATGATTGATTTAACCCTTCCTCTTCATAAATGGTATAATGCAAATTGAAATTTTGCTTTTCCTGGATTACTTTAGAGTCAGATTTCCTTTTTTTGTTTGTAGTTATATAGGTTGTTAGGAATGCCAGTAGTGCTATTTTAATAGATTTTTCCACTCTGTGTAGTCTGTGGGTGCTCAGGAAGCTTTTTTCTTATTTTATACAACAGTTTCCCTGTCAATTGGTAAGGATCACTTTTTTTTTGCACGGAAGCTGAAGACTTTGTGATTAGTGGTATCCAAAATAGAGCATGAGAAAGGAATACAAAGTCAGTGTGATTTGGGGAATGCTGCGGTTTTGTATATATGTTCCCATGAGGTACATCTTGGAGGGCAAAATGGAGATTCTTGGTGATGCAACTTGATTAGTATCTAAGTCAATGTTGGCTGGACAAGAGAAAAGAGAATTTTTTCGTAGTAAGCTCACCTGGGATTTGTGCTGTCAATATTTACTTAAATTCTTACTGCCTTCCTTACCTGGGATCAAGATGACTATGCATAATGGTAATTTCTGAGCATACTTAGGAATATTTTCATTTTGCAGCCTCTTAAGTCCTTAGAGGAGTCCTTGAGTTTTATTAAGCTTGCTAGTATATGCTAATGGCAAAAACCAGTTTGATGCCGAACAATGACTTCCAAATGAAAAGATCAATAATTTCAGAATTAATAATGGATCATGCTCTGAGAAGATAACTTGGTTAATTAATTTAATAAAGTCTTTTCACAAAGGGAGCAATTAAGCCAAAGTTTGATTATCTCTGCTTGATAATACTTTAAATATTCTATATTAAAGTTACAGGTTTTAACTCTGATGGTACCAAAGGAACCTCTTGATTTATGTTATTCTCTGAAACTCCTTATCTTTTTGTATTATTTGTGTAACAAAGCACACATCTTCAGAAATAATGTCAGTTTTTTCCTCAGCTAGGCAATAAGATATCAACAAATCTGAAGCAATTGTACAGTTGACCATAATTGCATTGTTGGGTATCGCAAGGAAGATAGCAATCGCTGTCTTTGAGTCCTGGTGAATGCTTTAAATACTGACTTATGGATTTTTTTCGAAAAAGAGGGCATGAATTTGAAGGGGAGGGCAATGTTTGCAGCAGGAATTCCTCCCTGAGATCGGTGCATGCCATGTGTTGTTTGAGCTTGTGCTCTGGGTTAGAGCGCACGGAGGCTCTTGCCAAATGAGAGAGTTCTGAATCAGAGCTGGGTTAGGGCTGAAGTGGGCTGTTGAACAAACCTGGGTATGGGCAGCACAGCTTCAGTGGCATCACTCAGACACCCACAAATTCTAGGTGTGTAAAAGACGGGGCAGCAATTCCGAGGATTGCATTCCACAGCTCAGCTCCTGAATGCCACCCAGATTTCATTTTAAGTGGATTTAGCATCATGTCTTTAATTAAAAATGAGGCTAAGGGCTAAAGTTTGCTTTGATATGCTGCCTTGTGTTAAACAACAAACTGCTGTGTTTTTGCTGTTCTGTGCACATGGCCGAGTTGGGTGAATAGGTCACGGTAAAGAGCTACTTGGGGATTTCTGCATCTGTCCTTGTCAGGCTTTTTTGTGCCAGGGGAGCACCCCAGCAAGCAGTCTTGTGTTAGATTCACACTGGTGAACAGGACTTAAACAAGGGCTTTTTCTCTCTTGTGCTAAGTGTCTAGTAATGTAAATGTTGCCAAAATACAAAAATGTTAGGTACTATGAAGGTACCCTTTTAAAATACAAGCCACAAATAACTTTTTTCTGATGTTCTTTAACTCATTTATCATTTCTAATATCTAATGATATGCATTTCTCACGTTTCTCAATACTTTGAACACAGAATAGAAGAGTTCCTCTTTGTACGGTTTGTATCATTGATCCTAAAAGCAACATGAGTGGAACTCTGTGATCTCAATTTTCATCTTCTCTCCTCTAGTTTAGGACCACCAACATCTGCCTGGTGAGAATGCACGACACAGATTTTTAGAGAGGGTATCCTGGTCGTGAGGACATCTAGACCAGTGTTTTTCAAGCTTTTTTTTTTATTCATATGGCCTCCTAAACTTATTGGGGAAAAAAAAATCTAAGCATTGCCTAACTTCTTTGGGGGAAAAAAATGAATCACAAAGCCATTGTGGATTGCTGCCACAGTAGTTATCGTTTACAGTCAGAAAAATGAGCCAAAGCTTTTGAATGATTATCATTTTTCCAGTGCTTATTTTGTTTAGTTCTTTCCATACCTAGGAATGTAAGCATATCTTTCAAAAAACTCTTAGTTTGTGTATAGGTTGTTTTGCACGAAGATTTATGACCTAGTTGTGACCCAGAGACTGAGAAGTGCTGCTCCAATAGCTACGGCGGTACAGATAACCTACACCACTAACATTATCTTTTGTCAAAAAAGAAACCACGGAGTTCTCTGAACTCATGAGAACTGAGCAAGAGGTTCTCAGTTAAAATGATGCTAATATCTCTTGTGGTTTGTTTTTTTTTTTTTTTTTAAACTTTGTTTTACAAGCCATATGTTGTTTTTTAAAGTGCTTTTACTGGGAAGGAAATAACATAATGTTGTACTTCAATGCACAGAGCAGTCACAGCACTGGGAGGTGCAGGGCACTGAATGATGCCAGAAGGTGGGATGTTATTAAAGATTGTAGTATTTTGTAGTATGCGGCCTGGTTTGTAACTTCTTTCCTTGAAGCCCTAGAAAGAAAATGGACAGCTGAGAGGTTTTGCCCAACCTGCTTATATGCCTCCCCTTTGCTGGGAGAAGGGGCTGTGCAATGGCTTGGTGATGGGCGCAGCCCTGGGGGGCTGAGCCCAGGGGACACCTTGGAAGGGACAAACACTTGAGGGAAGGAAGGGGATGTACAGCCGGAGTCTGTATGCTGTATAGTTTGAAGACTAGCTCTTGTAAAGTGCCATTTCCTTGTACACCAACTTATTTTTTTTGCTCGAGGTTGTTGGAGCCAGGAGTGTAAGTGCGCATCCATAAGGAGAGGACTGGCCTGTCTGAGGAAGCAAGTAATCTCTGCCCCTCGGCAGCTCTTATGTCAGCAGCTTTGACTACAAGCCATACATACGAAAATATAAAAATATAATTCTTAATATTGAAAGGATGTTGAGCAATAGGAATTAGCTGCATATGCAAACTTAAATGGCCATACTCAGCTGATGAGAAGAATGATCTTGATGCGTGGTGTTGAATTTTGCATACTTCTGCAGCAAGATTTGAATCTTCTGTCTTGAGCTCACTACCAGTGTTGTGTAAATCATACCATATGTTAGGCATCTTCAGAAGAAAACTGAGCAAACCACACAGTAATTAAAGTGGGGTTTTTTGAAAATTCAGACCTTTTTTGCTTATTTGAAGATTTATTGCTTTGCAGTTCTGCTGAGAATAAGAATTTTTACATTGCTTTGTGAACTGCATATTTTTTTTCTCAGAGGATCCTAATTCTGAATAAATGTGGGAATTTGTGGTCTTTGTGCCATGTCCATTCACATTAAGAGGGAAAACAACTATGAAGGCAATTCCCAAATGCAGCAGATTATAGCTAGGGGACAGCAAAGCCTACCACTGTCTCAAAACTTTTCCTGTTTCATCAGTCTGAAGAAATACAAGTGTTGATAAGTTTAACGAGGTTCTTAAATGACAGGAGGTTGTATGCTGATGCAGGAGTTGCGTGGTGACTCACAGGTAGCCACATTTGAGTTGCATGAATGCATTTGTTTTCAAGCAATATGGTTATATTGCCTGAGTTCACCAAGATAAAGACTGTGTTTCCCGTGTGCCTTTCTTTACCAAAAGCTGATGTTGCGCTAGGTAGCGAGTAATTAGTGAGAAGGCCATAAAGAGATATCCCTACGAAATTACTGATATTAAGAGTGAAAAGACTGCATTGCTATTCAAAAAGATCCTGTTGAGAAAGACAGTGTGTAACATTAGGATCTACTTTGTGTTACAGAAATACGAAACTGGTAGGATATAGAATCATAGAAGGTTAGGACTGGAAGGGACCTTCAAGATCGTCTAGTTCCTGCCCCGTGCCATGGGCAGGGACACCTTCCACTAGAGCAGGTTGCTCAAAGCCCCATCCAGCCCAGCCTTGAATACTTCCAGGGACAGGGCATCCCCAGCTTCTCCAGACAACCTGTTCAGGTGTCTCACCACCCTCACAGTAAAGAATTTCTTATGTCTAATCTAAATCTACTCTCTCTCAGTTTAAAACTGTTGCCCCATGTCCTATCGCTGCACTCCCCGATAAAGAGTCCCTTCCCATCTTTCCTGTTGGCCCCCTTTATGTACTGGAAGGTTGCAATAAGGTCTCCCCAGACCCTTCTCTTCTCCAGGCTGAACAACCCCAACTCTCCCAGCCTGTCTTCACAGGAGAGGTGCTCCAGCCCTCTGATCATCATTGCGGCTCTCCTCTGGACCCGATCGATACAATTTCTTTCCAAACCAGATCTTGCTCCCATAGCTACCTTTACTGGCCTAAACATTGACTTGACTTCATAGTCTGCTGGCTGGGTGGGACATGGAGAACCTCTTGAAACTAAGCCAAAGTAACGGGTGTTTTGAGGTGCGTTTAATTCCAGTATATTGGAAAGCAAGTTGTGCCTCACACTGAGATTAAGACTATCCAAGGAGCTGTTATCCATTAAAACATTCAATCACTATTTCCTTCCATGCTTTGGAAATCATAGAATCGTTATGGTTGGAAGGGACCGTCTGCATGTCTTTTAAATGCCCCCAGGGGTGGCAGCCCAACCACTTCCCTGGGCAGCCTGTTCCAATGCTTGACAACCCTTTCAGTGAAGAAATTTTTCCTAATATCCAATCTAAACCTCCCTTGGTGCAACTTGAGGCCATTTCCTCTTGTCCTATTGCCTGTTACTTGGGAAAAGAGACAACCCCCCACCTTGCTACAACCTCCGTTCAGGTAGCTGTAGAGAGCAGTAAGGCCTCCCTTCAGCCTCCTTTTCTCCAGGCTAAACAACCCCGGTTCCCTCAGCTGCTCCTCGTAAGACTTGTGCTCTAGACCCTTCACCAGCTTTGTTGCCCTTCTCTGGACACGCTCCAGCACCTCAATGTCCTTCTTGTAGTGAGGGGCCCAAAACTGAACACAGTACTCGAGGTGTGGCCTCACCAGTGCTGAGTACAGGGGGACGATCACTTCCCTAGCCCTGCTGGCCCCGCTATTCCTGATACCAGCCAGGATGCTGTTGGCCTTCTTGGCCACCGGGACATGCTGTTGGCTCATGTTCAGCCGACTGTCTACCAGTACCCCCAGATCCTTTTCTGCCAGGCAGCTTTCCAGCCACTCTTCCCCAAGCCTGTAGCGCTGCATGGGGTTGTTGTGACCCAAGTGCAGGACCCGGCACTTGACCTTGTTGAACCTCACACCATTGGCCTCAGCCCATCAATCCAGCCTGTCCAGATCCCTCTATAGAGCCTTCCTACCCTCAAGCAGATCAACACTCTTGTCTAACTTGGTGTCGTCTGCAAACTTACAGAGGATGCACTCAAACCTCTTGTCCAGATCATTGATAAAGATATTAAACAGAATCAGCCCCAATACTGAGCCCTGGGGAACACCACTTGTGACCAGACACCAATTGAATTTAACTCCATTTACCACCACTCTTTAGACCCAGCCAATTTTTCACCCAGTGAAGAGTACACCCATCCAAGCCATGAGCAGTCAGTTTGTCCAGGAGAATGCTGGGAGAAACAGTGTCAAAAGCCTTACTGAAGTCCAGGTAGACAACATTTGCAGCCTTTCCCTCGTCCACTAAGTGGGTCACCTTGTTATAGAAGGAGATCAGGTTAGTCAAGCAGGACCTGCCTCTCATAAACCCGTGCTGATTGGGCCTGATCACCTCGTTGTTCTGTACATGCCACGTGATAGCACTGAAGATGATCTGCTCCATAACCTTCCCAGGCACTGAGGTCAGGCTGACAGGCCTGTAGTTCCCCAGATAATATTCTTTCTGAATATGGAAAATAGGCTAAAGAGAGTGCTAGTTGGAAAAGGCACTTCAAACAGTCCAGGAGCAAAGTTCAGATTAAAATTGTAAAAGCTCGTTTGGTCTTCCATCAACGTTCATGTTTGTGTATGTCATGGTATCCGCCAGATCACAGCAGTTGGCATTTCTTCACTGTAGTAAAATGTTTAATTTGTTCTAATATCTGCTTTACTATTTTGGTGTTGTCTTCAAAGAGATTTTTTCTAATTATGATTCCTTTATGTTTCTTCTCTTTTAGTGTTTATGTCTTAATCTCTGATAGATATGCTTATTTGTCCTGGAGGGAAAAAAGCATGATGATGACCACACAGATGCTTCAGAGTGGTGAGGTTGTGCATCATTTATGCAAAATAGAAATATCAGATTAATATGTGATGAGCTTTATTACAATAAAAATTCCCTCTTGCAATCATTCCTTCCCATCCAGCCTGTGACCAGGCTTATGAATGTTACTGCTCTGATTGTGTGTGTAGTGATGGTGATTAGACACCCTGACTCCATTTTGCTAAACATTGCATGCATCTCTCACCCAAAGTGCTCATTATTTAAAGGTAAATGGGTGTGCAGTTGAATGAGCACTAGAAAAGTAGAAGGGGGAATAAAAGGTGACAGCGGAGTAATGATCAGCATTGGAAGCAGTAGTCAGGTTGCTCAGCTGCCTCTCTGACTCAAGCTTTGAGGCAAAGCCCCTTAAGGAAATATGTTTGGCTTTCAATGAAAACTTTCAATGAAAACTTTCAGTGAAACTGTTTCACTGCTTGTGAAATGCTAGATCCGTCTTCTTTTTGCATGAGAATGCTATTGTGATGGCAAAGCCATTACTTTTGTTAATGGGGCTTGTGGTGTAATTAGAACGGACTTACCTAACTTTTTTCAAGTAGAAGGTGTTATTAAGATCATCATGATGTAGATAAATAGGGATATTCAAGTACAGTATGGGTCACATTAAAGATCACCTTAGTCATTACATGTCAATTTTTTTTCTTTCCTTCTTCATTTTGTTGTTAATGTGGGGTTTTTTGTGGGGCTGTGCAACTAGGTATGAGGGTACTGTAACACATGGATCCCAAACAAACAGCCAGTGTTTCTGTTGAAATTCATGTGTGGAGATGTGATATGTTAAAAAACAAGGAAACACTGGTGAGATCATTCCAAGTGACTGCTAGATATAATTTGGCAGGTTTAGTACTAGAAATGTTTACAGGCATCTTATTAACTAGGGGAAAGCTTTCCAGATTATTTATATTCTTGTTTTAGCGTTCACACTGTAGTTTCTACTCTGTAATTCCGTCTCTCATGGATTCCAAGATTTCAAGCCTTAAAAAACTAAAGCATACAGAAAATATGGATTTGAACCCTGCTAAGACTAGCATTGAAACAAACTCTTTTCTTCTACATGACTTTCTTAGTGCTTCTGTGGAATTTTAACAATTCGGTTTTTCCTGCTTCCTCCCCATTGACCTTGACTATATGGAAAGTATCTTTGGAACATATATTTAAATAGGAGTTCAGAATCATGAGCAGACACCCACGAAGTCTCATCGCCTGAAATTAAGTTCTTTCATGACAAAACAGGGTGTAGCATAAATGTGTTTGGATGTATAATTTTAATTAAGCAAGAACTGCTTGTAGAAACATTGGTCAAGTTGTGTTGGTTTGGTTTTTTTTTAATAAAGGAAAAGATGATGCAAGTGCAAATTGTTGTAATGCTGAAATACTGTAGGTGTAGTTTCAGTGGAAGTGTAATACAGTCAGGACTAATGTCTCTGATATCTCATCCTGCTGGTTATTTGAAGGTAGTAAAATACCATTTCAGAGCACATGCTAAAACTTGCCACTATATTGTTTAACTGCTATCATGTGGATATTTAATTTAAAGAAAATATTAAAAAAGCAAAGGCCTTTTTTTTCAGGGCTTCATCAAACTATGCTCACCTCTAAATTGCGCCTGAGTTCCCTTTAAATTCTGTTGAAGGTAAATAAGAGAAAGCTTGTCAGGATTTTGAGGCTTGCTATGTATTTAGACAGTTCAGCTCCAAACTCTCTAGCTTTGAGGCATCCTGAAGTCCATTTCCTATCTCTGTGTTATTCCTCAGCAAGAATTGATTTAACCTGATACACTGGCAAAGCAAAACTTTAATTGTCTTTCAGTAGTGCACTTGAATGTACATGTCTTTTTATAAGACGGTAGTCTTACTTGCTGTAAAATCACTTCTTACAAAGCTGTGCAGTGAGATAATGGTAATGTCACGAATCTGCAGGTACGTCTAAATGAGAGTAGTAGCTAGCCCTCTCTCTATATAGTATATATATACTATAAGCATGTTTCCTGTATAATATTGAACTTAATCAGTAGGGACTTCCTACTGATCGGGAAAACCAATATGTACAGTACTGTATTTATAATTCTAGGTGATGTCAAACTTTCTGTTGCAGAAAGAGAAGCGCCGGATTTACTAAACCATGTTATTTCTCTGAAGCCTGATAATCTCTTTTTCTTGTTTCTTTCATGACAACGCTAAATGCCCTGAGCTATCTGTATAATGATTTCAGGCAGCAATCCACATTGTTGGTTTATTTCCCCTGGGTATATTTGGGGTATTTTTGAAGGTCAATTTAAAAATTGCGTGGATCCATTTGAAAGGAATACAGCAGTTTCCGTTCAATTTTGCCTTATGAGAGCCACTAGCAGGCTAAATTACCAGAGGCACATAATTTCTTGGAAACCTAGTGTGGAATGGTAAAGCACAGCTTGACAGGAAAGGTGGTGTTAACACATCATGGCTCTGGTATTTGATGCTCTGGGTGAAGACTTGCAAGACCGGGAAAGGAAAGTCACGTACAAGTAATATCTGCAGTTAGTCACCAGTTCTGTTTAGGCAGATACCACTGCTTCCACTTACGCATTTGCGGGTTAATTGAGCAAGGCAGAGAGCACAGCCAGCTTTAGTTACAGATTTTCAGTTGCACCTTGAACTTTGAAGGGCTGAACTCACTGAAACTGTAGTTGAGACCGAACCTCTGATTTTTCTTGCCATTCCTTAAAACCACCTGGAGATTAACAAGCTGGGGAAAAGCAAATTTACTAATTTTGTATTTTCCAAACTAGAGCTGATTAAAATGCTCAGCTCAAATCTGCAAGGACCAAGGCTACTCAAGACACTCTGCAAAAGCTCTGCAAATGGCAACTAAATGGCAGAAGCAACTGGTGAGCACTCTCCTGGACCTCGTTGTCCCTCTGCAGCGTGACCATTCTTTCTGCTGAGTAGTCAGCATGACTTCTAGCCAAAAAGAAGATCTTGTACATTGTGTCTGAACTGGTACACTGTGCCCAGTGGTTCCCGCCATGGCAGCGCATCTCTTTGGTCACATCTCACCCAAAGGCTTGGGGAGCAATTTGCTAAGCCCTGTGAGCACTTGTGTTCAGCCTTGCTGGCGCTTACAGCTACTGAGCGCAGTGCTTCCCTCCCACCCACTCTTCCTCCTTCCCCAGTGAAGCAGCTGCGAGCTTTCAATCCAGAAGCGTGGCAGCGTTAGAGACGGTCCTGCCAGAGTTACTGTCCCTTGAAGCTGTGCCGTCTGTCAGACAAGTCCTGTACCAGTCAGGATTCAGAGAAAGAAGTTCTCTGAAAAGCTGGCCTCAGCTAGCCCATCCCCAAACATTTCTCCCAGCATTAACTGCTTACCTGAAAGCTCCTTCCCCACCACCACCACTGTTCAGTGCGTTTCCATTTCAGATTGCTGTTCCCAGGTGCTTGGTGCTCATGTCTCGCTTCACACCTTACTAGGGGACATGTGCTGGTTTCCTTCTTGCCTCTCAATTCTTCAGGTTCTTGTGCCTAAAGGCCACCACAGTGGCATGCTTCAGGTGTTCTCTTCTGCCTTAAGTGTCACTACAGCTTGTGGATGATCTGCATTTCCATATTTGGGTTTCTAAAAGATTTTGCATCTCTGTTTTGCTGTGGCCTTAGTATTTAGTTTGGGTCTTGCTCAAAATAGATGACTTTTTGTCATCTTCTGCCAGGGAAAAGTGATTGAATATCAGGCTTTCCATTTGTTAATAACTCTTCTTGTGATAGCTGTGGAAATGCTGTTATGACTGAGCAGAAAAAGTGGGTAAATAGGTTTGCAGTCCAGCGATGTGTGCTCTGCTGCTCTGCTGTTATTTTTAGAGGACTTGTTCTTATTTTAATTAAGCTCCGTGTTCAATTTTAGAAGAAAATGTTTGTCTGTGTTCTGCAATATAATTGTTAAAATAAGAAATTGCCTCACTCGATAAGCCAGAGGAAGATTTCAGGTGCTCAGCCCACCATGTATGTTGCAATATGGTCAACACAAGAAATTGTCCTCTTTACTGGGTTTGTGTTCCCTGCAGAGACGTGAAACACAAACAAGCTCATCAGTTTACGAAATCAAGGGTAAAGCTGAAGTATCGCTTGCCTTGCCTAGGGAAAGAAATAATAATTATGACATTGTACTTTAAAATAAGGTGGTGATCAGTTCATCTTCTAAAAGAATATAAACAAGCCCCCTGCTTGCCAAGTGTGAAGAACCCCATAGAAATGTTGGATTTGCTCATCCGTGTGTGTAGAAGGTGTTTCTGCTAAAATGGAGCTCCAGCTTTCTGTTAAGTTCCTGCGCAGTTCTAGCAAAAGTGGCACATACGGAGTCAGAACGAATGTATTTTACAATTAAACATTTTTGCTGGCTTGCAGGACTCTTGATCAAGATGCATGATGTCTCAGTTAATGCCATACGGCTTGCTGATTGGCAGTTGGATAAACACAGACTTCATAAGGATTATTGCTTGGTTTTCATAGTGTCTTGCGTGTGTGACAGGCGTGCAATCTGTGGACCTTAGGATGCTTTTGAAATTTGTGTCTTTAGTGGCCTTGGCTGGTGTTGAGCTTCACAGAAACAAGGTTTCCTTTGTGTTCAGGTGGTGTAAAGATTTCACTGTTTGGTCCATTCGCAGGCTTGTATGGTTAGTGAAAAATGTAAGTTCTTCAATTTTACAAGGATATCTATTTTTAAGCCATTTTAAGGATCAAGAAAAATTTTGTGGGAAATTTAGTGTAATTGCAGTGGCCATGTTGAGGATGGACTGACTCACGAGTGATAAAATTTTGGATGTGTTTCATGAAGCGTAATTCAGATAGAGTTGTAGTCCTGTTGGGACAGAGGTGATGTGATTTCTCCCAGCAAATGAGACATCTAAATGGAGTCCCTTTTAAAGGAATACACAGCACCAGAGGATACTGCAGGTGTGAAGCGCGCGCTTTTGCAGCTCATGCCAAGTAATGCTTCTTAAATGATACACTGGGGCACTATTTTATGTAACTTGCCATCGGATGACATAAATTCTCCGACAACTCTTAACTACACCGAAGCAAGCATTCTTGGAATAGGTTGTAGTACTGGAGCCAAGCAGTTAATCAGGTGTAACATGAGGCTTTGACATGATTTACTGGCTGCTGGTAGCTTGTACTGGGACTGTATTGTCCTTCTGTATGTACTGTATAATAGTTTTAAGCTGTCCTTGGACAGGGCCCTATTGTAAACAAGCTGTCTGGCTTAACTGGGATATCCTGTAAAAATATGTTAATAAAAACTGAAGTCATTGTAAAGGATCCTAACTCCTACTATTTCTGCTTCCCAAACTATTCCCACCAGTCAAGCACAGCACAGCACAGCACATGCTCTTAACTCTTGCTGTGCTGATGCTTTGCTGATGCCTCCTAGTGTTGTAATACTTGTTTCAAAACTGATCAGTCATCATGGGCCATCTCAGCTGGCTGCTGGTGTGTGTGAATTCTCTCGTGCCTCAGCTTTCACGAGGTAGAAATTCCCACCGAAATAAAGCTTATTCTCAAGGGGTCCCATAATGTCATTAGCACTTGTTTTATTTCATGTTCCTTCATGTCTCAACTTAGCCAAGTCTACGGAGCGAGTTTTGAGGCAGTACTTTGTTTAGGTTAAAGGAGTTTTTTAAATTAAGTAAATTGTGTTTGGTATTACAATATTATGTCAGGTCCTTGTAGCCTGGAGCTAGTAGGTCAAGCCTTCCCTGGGGTGTAATTTTCAGAAGGAGATTCTGAAAGACATCGTCAGACATCATTTGCTGAGGGCAACCTCTACTAGACTTCCAAGCTAGGGACAGATGCTGAAAATGTGGGTTCTTGCAAAATGAGGTGTTGTTCCTTTAAACAGAGAGGTGCGCCCAAGTGGGTTTAGCCATGCAGAATTTCTTGAGGAAACAGATGCTGAAAAGTGCATGCTGAGAGTGTTCTCACAGAAATCACTGGATTTTATAGGCAGGGTGAGATGTTTAGGAGACCCTCAGAGGAGACAGTGACCGGCATGCAGGGCCCTTGTTTTACTAACCTGCCTACAGTTCCTGGAGGAAGTTCTTGAAGTTCCTGGAGGAGGTTCCTAAAGCAGAGAGTGATGTTTCGGAGAGGCTTCTGGTTCCTCCTACTATTCTGCTGAGTACTCTGCAGAGTACAAATCCACTGGAATATGGGCGCCAGGATTTTAGCAGGACCTCAAAGGGACCCACTGGTGACTCTAGAGAAATGCATTGATCCCAGCTTGAAATAGCCCCCTCCCACCCAGCTTGTTTTTTTCTTAAAGACAACTTGTGATATGCTTCCTTTTGTAAATTAAGATATAATTTTGAATGTAAAGCAGGCATCAAATCTTTTTATTTAGGATTTGGATCATCCCCATAGATGGAAACAACACTCGTATATTGTGTGGGGGTTTGAGGAGGGAAGGGTTGCGCGTATGCAGCTGTTAAAGGCTATTAAAAAGTGACCTGGGCCCCCCTGAGAGCAAGCCTGGGATTAACTGCAAATTGATCTCTACAGTTTTAATCTCAAACACTAATTTCAGATTTTTATATGGCAGTTTTGCTAAATGTTCTTATTCCATGTATTCTGGTTACACTAATCTTTCACATACTTTTAAAAATAGACTGCATAGCAAGTCATTGGCTGTGGATGCAGTTTAATAATTGCAGAGTTAATCTTTCAAATCTGAACAAGAAGAATGTATCCCCCTCAATGTATTTCCATCACAGCTGTAAATTTAAAACTTATCCTAAAAAATAAGAAAGAAAAAAAAGAAAAATGTGACTGTTTTCATTTTATATTACAAAAGAAGACCTGAAAAATTATTTTTCTTGCTTGGATTTTGAACTTATAGGTGCATGTATGGTCTTTGTTCTGGAAAACGGTTGTCACTGAATGCTACGGGACTTGCAGTTGTGATTGTGCCGCTTTAAAGGTTCAGTAGAGCTTGGAAAAACTTTGGGCAGTGTTGGAGAGAACAAGGTGGCAGGTGCTAATCTGGGTTTGAAAGAAGCTTGCAAGCACGCCTCCCGTGGTGCAAACACTGCGAGACATCTTTCCCACCCTTGGTCCGATTAACTTGAAGTTACTGTAGTGAACTTTGAAAAGATGGAGAACTGTTCCCCGCCCTCCCCCCCCAGCACCTCCTGGGTATTTTGGAAACCTTTGGTTAAGCCCACAAAGCACTTCATCAGGTAAGAGCGAATAATTTTGAGGTGGCAGAGAGCTACAAGCAGGAAAACATTTTGAACGGCCTGGAAATGGCGGTGGCTGGCCACCAGCTGGGGCCAGCTCCATAGCTTACCTGTGTTTGCAGTCGCCTGATCACTGCCGCTTGAAAGGAGGCAGCCAAAAGGATGTAGGAGGTGGGAAACCATATCCTTAAGTCCACAGAAGTGTCTGATTTTTAAAAGGCCATGTTTTATTGTTCCTTTTGATTTCCTGCGAATGGAACTAGTTCCAAGGGCTCTGGAAGCAGCTATACAGGAGAGCCATTGCCGCTTTTCACTGAGAATATAGAGCTGATGAGCTAGTGCGTACCTTTGTTGTCTACTTGTGTGATTTTTTTGTTTGTTTGGTTTGGTTTGGTTTTCTGTTTTTGTTGACTGCTAGCTTAGTGAAAACAATAGAAATAGAGCCTAATTTTTACAAGGTGACTGTCTTCAGAGTAGCACCAACAAAAGCAATCCTGTAACATTGCAAGTGAATAAGCGTCAATGACTGTTGTGAAGGAAAGACAGACAAATTGCTCATTTTTAATAAAAGAAACTGCTGCCCTCCCCTAACATATTTCTTTTTATTTTCGTTCCTCAGCTCCTGTCTGCGCCAGTTCGTACGGGGGTTGCACAACCTATTTTCAGCAAGGTAAAGCGGAATGCTTTCCCATTCATTTAAAAAGGTGATGAACCGTGGCCTTCAGAATATTGTTTATTCACTCAAATGTGACAGTCATGATAGTCATGTCTTGCAAAACATTTTGCCCTAACTTGTCTCTAAATTTTTCATTGACGTAGTTCAAATTCATCCCTCGTTTCCCTCCCTAAGCCAATGAGACTCAGGAGGGAGTCATGGCAGAAGGTTAAAGCCTATTGTATAATTCGGTATTTAAGCTGCATGCCTTTTGCATACAGTAAAAGCAGCGGGGATTAATGAAAGCATTTTAATGGATTTCTATATTCACGAATCATAGCAGAACCGTGAGATCACTAGAGATAGTCTGACTACCGAGTTTTCAGACAGGGTACTGCTACTCTATATTATCAAGTATAGTTTTTTCTATGCATGTGAAAAATTTCCTGCTGAATGAACAGTGTTTTTATTTTCTGCATTGTATTTTTATACTGTATAAGATGCATGATAAGGCTAATCAAAATAATTTTGACAAATAAGGAACTGATATCTTAAATTTGATCCCAAGAACAATCCTCTGCCTTCTGGACTAATTTGTCGTCCATTCTTTTTCTGAAAAACTGAAGCCACTCTAGAATCTCACTTTACAACGCATATAAAGTACTTGCTAGATTCACATTTACTCCCAATTAGTGATAAAATAAGTGATATTTTCCTATAAATAGATTCAACAAAAAGCATCACAGTAGAAAAATCATCTGCTTATTCAAAGTTAAGGTGAGAAGACAAGTTAGATCTACTTGTGCCATGTAGGAAATCTCTTAGCATGTGGAACGATTACTCTGTGTAACGCCTAGAAACCAGACTGCTCAGTACACTGAAGCAGTGACATAAAACATGGCTGGAAGTGTACAGCAGAGGACGGTCTTGCCTGTGAGCAGTTTTTGATGCCTCTGGGTTCTGCGACTAGTAGAGCAGAGCTCAGTCTGCAGCCACTGGAAGTGTTTTCAGTACAGCAAATTAGAATATCCCGGGTCTGAAATGAGTTAATACTTCTATTCATTCTTTTAACAACCTTAACATATTGACCGGATTTATGATCACCCTCAGATTTCTCTAAGGAGAGACTGTAGGAAGCTTGTTTTACCATTGATCTTGAGGAGTGCAGGAACCATGTTGTAGACTGGATAAAGAGGTTTTCCTTTATCTTGTATCTTGTATGCTGTATCTTATCCACAGGGACTTGCCTAGCATCATTCTAAAAATGCTGTGGTCTGAATTACCCTCATTCTGCCACCAAATTACCAATGCCTGAGTCTTGGAAGTTAGGGATTCTTGTAACTTCCCTGCCACAAGTCCACTGTATCATTTTGAGGACAACAGTATGCACCAATTTGGAACACAAGACTAGAGATGGGAGAGAGAGCATCTGTCGTCCATTTCAGTGGCCAGTCTGGCCCAAACCATAACGCTATTATTTAATATTGCTAACAAATACAGAATTCATAGATGAAATGTCACCATATGGATCACTGCCATCCGTGAAGAAAATAGAATCGGTGCATATGGCTTGTAGCTCACATTTTTTTGTTTAAATGCTAGGGAGCCTAACTTCTCCCTTTCTAATGAGACCCCTTTACTTCATTCTGGCATTGTCAATGGGCTTTAGTCAGGCTGAGTTTCATTCTACTCCTTGAAGGTCCTCTATACTGCTCGAGGGAATCATAAGGAGTATTTAACACAGATGGAAATCAGACATAGAGCTCTATCCAGGAGACAATAGCCCTGTTCATAGCTCTGTTTTATAAAGTCATTAAAAAATGAGAAGACTGACTTCAAAATAGCAGAACGAACAGAAATGTCCAGACTCCATTAGAAACCGAACAAGCTGGACAGAAACTCACGTTTTCTTATAAAGTGATAGTTGTTTCCTATAGAGACCATAGCGCACTTGACAAGAATAGCTGAGATGACCCCAACAGTTTTAGACATGAGCTTTCCTTAACCGGTCATTAAATTGGTTAATGGCTTTTTTCACCACCAGATATAGCAGCTACAGTAAAAAACATATAGTGGATAATGCTATGAACATTTTTCACGTAGAGATAAGTTTGCCCATCTGAGCAATGGCATCGAAACGTCTTACAATGTTCTAGAGAAAATGGCAATACGTGCATTTAGGCAGACCTTGGTCAATGGCTTACAATTCTTTGTAAAATCTTTGCATGTTTGCAAAAGATGTATGGCTTGCAAAAATTAAGACTTATAGAATACAAGATTTAATACATAACACTAGTCCAAAATGACTGGTTTAGGGCATGGGGGAGAACTCTCATCTAATTATTACTATGCTTTTTTTTTTTTTTTTTCCAGTTTTCCTGATTCCGGGAAAATACCATTTACCCCTCTCCTGATTGCTCAAAACATTTTTATTATTAAAATACATTTTGTATAATTACTTCACTTAGCCTTACAGTTCCCCCTTTGAGCATCTGTTTTAATTATACTGAAGCAAGCTATGATTTTGCTGGCTTAAAATTTCCAAGACTGGATGCCAGTAGCAATGTGTTTGGCTACTGCCTTACTCTACTGCTGCCAAAGCAGAAACTCCCCAGGCTATTCACTTCTGACTTTTTTTTTTTTTTTTTTTTTTTT